>JACXGK010001436.1:0-69959 GCA_016801125.1 Novumbra hubbsi | reverse complement strand
TCTACTACACTTACCACTACACCTCTACTACACTTACCACTACACGTCTACTACACTTACCACTACACATCTACTACACTTACCACTACACCTGGTGAGGTGGCGCTACACGAGGAGAGCAGGACAGGGCCAGAGAAGCCCACCAGCAAGACGTATTTGCTGTTGATAATGACCTCCAGCGGGCTACTGGTGTGCATGTTCCTGAGCAAGCATGCACTCCATGAAGGTGGCGATAGGGCCTCCAGTGGGACCGGTGCTCACAGCCCAGAACCATGCAGGTCTATTGGCATTGGCCAGAAAACACCAGCGGTCCAACATTGGCGCCCCGTTCTCTTCACAGACGAGAGCAGGTTCACAGTGAGCACGTGTGACAGACGGGAAAGAGTCTGGAGACGCTGTGGTGAACGTTATGCTGCCTGCCGTGTATATTTATCCCATGGTTATGACACCCTCTGTGCATGTTATTTCACATCAAATGACATGGTTATAGGGTCTGTCTTTTGTCTTTTGAAATAAATATTCTGATACACATGTTATGTTTAATGGCATTACAAAATACACAATAATGTTATAGTATGGGGCGAAACCACACCATTAACACCATGTAATAGTACAGCGCTGACTATCGTGGCCTTAACACCATGTAATAGTACAGCGCTGACTATCGTGCCCTTAACACCATGTAATAGTACAGCGCTGACTATCGTGCCCTTAACACCATGTAATAGTACAGCGCTGACTATCGTGCCCTTAACACCATGTAATAGTACAGCGCTGACTTTCGTGCCCTTAACACCATGTAATAGTACAGCGCTGACTTTCGTGCTTATCAAACATGAGAACTGGAACAGTCATCCTTTGTAATCAGTCATCCTTTGCAATAACGTTAAGCCTTAGTTGTAATCATTTAATGCCATTACAAATAACGTTTTAAAATCGCATGAATTCCTTCACAATTTATACATAAGGACATACAATAAATTGGTGTTGCTTTTTTCCCACCCTACTTTTGCATTGTCATCAGTGAGTGTTACTTCCTGTCTTTTTTTGTCTCTCGTCCCCATATGATTGTCAAAACCTACTGGTAAGCTTTAAAATACGGACCAAATGTGTTCTGGGAAAGTTATTTAAAAAAGCAGGGTTTTGTTCCAGACCACATCTAACAGACCTAGTACCAGTGTAACAGGACCCTAAAAATATATATGAACAATGTAAGCTATTTGCACAGAACAGGAGATGAACCCTTCTTCTTTATTCCGACCAGACAAATCAGTAATGGTGTGAATTATAAGACTTTCATCCAGGTAGGAAGGTTTGCAATAGGGTTGGCAAATAAGAACCATGGAATAAAAGCAATTCAATTTTGTTCCAGGGAAATGTTTCATTTAAAACTATAGGGGAAGTCAGAAAGTCTTGTGAGCCCCCAGGCCAATTTTAATGCTGCATTTTGATTTTGATTTCACTCAAGGCTACATCCTTTTGCCCCGAAGTAAACTAATCTTCTTGTAGCACTTTATTAGACAAGAAACACGAAATACACCCAAACCACCGCAGCACATTCTTTCCCAATAGGACTTGTTCCATTAAAATGTAATGATTGTTAGATGGGTAAAACTGCAAGAAAGGTTTATGATACAGTCAGAGGCATTCGATTTTGTCGACTAAATCCTTCTCAAATTCATGAAGCTTCCCCGCATCATTGTGCAAGTTCTGCAAATTTTTTATTTTCTCCAGATATTTTATACTTAGTCTCCATTAGCTGGACGGCTGGGGCCTTTCTGGTTCACATGATCATCTGCCTTGCCTCAGTGCTAAATTGTGTTTTTGCAATTCTGTTCCACACAAAGAATCAATATGGCTGCAAACATGTTTTCAAGTGTTATGACATTATTACATTTAAAAGTTTACTTCCCCTTCTACAGGGGGACTTTACCTCAGCGGTTGCTCCACTATGTCATCATAAATGCATTAAAGGTGGTTACAAATTCCAGTTAATGTTTATTCGTATTGATAGGGAGGCATACATCCAGTACAGTAAGTGCAACTCGCAGTAATATCACCGAGATTGTTCTGCTATGTGACACATCCATACTCATCAATATGACCTCTTAGAAAAATAATAGCTGGAAATATGTCAGGGGCTCAAATTCAATATCATGGTGCGTTACAGTAGGCTGATACCCCTGTGTGTTGGATCTAATAATATTAAGTTCATGTAAGGAGAAGATTTTTGTGAATGCAGCTGACTGGAACAATGAGTAAAAACACAAAGGACTATGTTTTTAGAATTGTCTGATTTACTTCTGAGAGATTGAATACGGATGCAGTATTGTGTTTTATTTTGTCAGTATCATTTTGATTCTTACATTTATTACTCTTCTTTGTGGATTGCTGTGGTCGGTGCATTCCTAACTAATGCATAATACTGTCTAATGCATATCATTACCGTATTATTATTCTGTTTGTGCTGTCAGGTGTGGGTAAACTACAATGCCAGAACTAAGCTCCTAGAATGTGGCGGAAAACGACAGAAATACCTTTCTGTTCACTGTAGTTAATGCAAGTGTTTTTCAAGCCCTGTCTGTTGACTGATGCCAGGCTGCTGACAACACAGCAGGATATTAACATCCACTCAATACCTTGTCTTAGGCTTGCATTCAAAAGCTAGGTAAAGGCATTGCAGCTTACAAAGGCAATTTCAGATTTCCACCAACATATGCAGCATTTACTGTGACTGGTTATCACTGTGAACTTTACCTTTGAAGGTCACTGGGTCTATAAACTGCTATTGAATTGACTCCAGGCCTTAATCAATCTAATGGCTAAAAATGACATTCCTGGATTCCAGAACAACTTCGGTAGGTAGAGTTATGAATAAGAGTGTGAATGTGATAACATGCTCGGGAAAAACGCCACGATCCATTCTAGGTAAACGTGCACGTGCATGCAGGTGAAAGCACCTCCACTGTAAGAATGAAGCAAGAAATGTTTCGACTTAAAGCACAAAACCTCTTCTTTCTCCACAACAGAAGCACCCGGGTCGATTTAATTGCTTTGCAACAGCGCATATATGAATCACAGAATGAAAAACATCGGGTCCTTGCCCAGTGCCCACACAGTGCCACCACTGGGAAAATTAGAGGTTATAACCCATTTTGTTCTAAGTGAGGCAAGATGTTGCCAAGGCAATCGTTCTATTCTGTCCAGTGATGAGTATAAGTCACACGCAAAATCACCGGGATAAAGGCGAAGGGCACCTTTAATGTTGCGCAACAAAAGAACATCCCTTAAAGGTCTGGCAGGCTATTGATGTCCTTGCAGCATCAGGAACATCTAGCCTACACAGCTGCAGTCATTGCGGTGAAACATCTTTTTTTGTGTGTGTTGGTAAGCTAAAGCTGATTGAAATCCTTTGCCTATCAGCAAATGGATCAAGAAAAAGAAGGGAAAGAAAAGATCTGTGCCTGTGATAAACTGTTGCCTCGTCGATCCAGGATACATACTAGAGCATGTTGATGAAATCCACTTCTCAATCTCTGTTCTAACACTGTACTCCCGCAGAGTCATTATTATTTCACCGTCATGCATAAGACCAATACGGACGTCAATGACACGTGCAGGCTATTCCACTGACTAATGATGTCATATGGACGCCAGTCAATTTCACAGAAAGGGCATAGTCCCTAAAATACATATGTAGAGCATGATACCTACAGAAACGTATTAGGAATAGAATTTCAAAAAGACCTGCTGTTGTTCAATTGTTGCAATTATTCCCTTATGTCTGCCTTGTCCTTCTATTTTCGTCTTGTTGAATGATGTGTGCGTTTTTGTGTGTTGCAGAGGCTCCGGTCTCAATGTGACTCACCGTTAAAAGAAGGGTTAAATAAATACAATTAATTTTACCCTTGCCAATTTGCTAAAGCCATGGAAACAGAGGTGCATTATAATGACATAAAACCCTAATGGCTGACACTGACACACACTATGTTACACCAAATGACCAGGACACTGACCTTTGACCTTTATTGATACCATTCATCTCACTATCCCTGTTGGCTCTGTCCTGTTGCGGTGGAAGTTCTACCATCTTTAGATTTACAGCTTATGGTCCGGACATTATTGCATCCACTTTCAGCCATTTCAGGACATCTAGATGTCTACAACTATATATGAACAACACAGGAAAGCACAGACGCAGCCTGTTCAAATCGAGACAAAGGACATGATTACCATGATTCCTTTGAAGTAAGGAAAGCTATTAAGTGAAGTAGACCCTAAAAATATAGTTAATCTCAATAATGTGCCAAAATGTTACCCCACTCCTTGTAAAATACCTTGTAAAATGTGGTCTTGTCTCTGAATAGAATAGACAGGTAATCAATACTCAGCAAAACAGGTTTATCAATATGACCTGAGTGTCAATAATCCGGACACTTATCAAGCTAACCTTGTCAATAGGTTAAATATTGGCGCCACCAGGACAGCAGTGCGGCAAAAATGTCTATCAGTAGCATTTTTGTAAGAGAAGAAAAGACAAAAACATTTAGAAGTCATTGAGCCCTATTGATTTGTGAGCAGGTTTGGGGATTTATTTCGGTAAGCATATAGAAAGCATGCATATGAAAAGACATAGCAATGGACATTACCAAATCATTTCACCATGTGCAATAGACACCTGGTATTTGACGACACTGATGAAGGTGTCAGACGTGGCTCTTGTAACATGAGGCTATTTAGGGTAAAACATTGAATATTGATGTAATCATAATGTCTCATGAATTTCTAGAGTGCTAATCAGTGGTACAGCACATTCAAATACTCAAATACTTGAAATAAGCATCATTTTGTTCTGTCTCCTGACAACAGAATAAAAAAAAAACATGCTGTTTTCTTTGTCACAAATAGCACCCTATTCATATGTACTACGTTGAACAAGAGCCCAATAGGCCTTAATGTACTGCACAGGACACAGGGTGTCATTTGGGATACAATGATTTTCTTGAACTTTTGTTTTGACAGCCTTGCTTCTTCCATTTAAGAACAACATATATCAGGGCTGATTGGTATCAATCTTAATCAATATCTGAAACATACTGTTCCTCGTTGTCCAGACAGAGTGATGAAACACTGAATACGTTAACATCTTGCCAGTAATCAGTTGATAACCATCAGAGATACCATTTAAGAAGACGACAACTACTCCACTGTCTACGTCAAATGCTTCATTTATAAATAAATGCAAAAACGTGTGTTTGTGTTTAAAATATTCTGTAAGAATACATCATCTTGGAATAAATGTTTTCTGTTAAACTCGCACAGTAACAAAAGCCAAGTAACACATAGTTTTGCAATGCGGCTGAGAAGACATTTCTCACCGTACCAGTGCAGCCAAGGATGGAGAGACGACACCTGATATCAAGCCCATTCTAAATACGCCAATAGAGAGCGCACAGGGGAGCCAAGAGACAAATGCTGGTAAATAACTGAAATGACAGATCCAATCTTACGTGTATAACATCTATAGAGATGGATGGTCACCGGGCCTGAAGAAATATTAATAAAGAGATGTGGTCCTTAGAAGTGACGAGAGTTGCAGCGTTAAACTCATTCATCTTTGACTTTGCTTTACCTGCTGGCCCTAATATTCCCCATCAATCACCCAGGTGGGTGTCAGGTGTGGACCGTCAGGCACAAAGGGAGTGTTGGCCTCTTTACTTTCTGCTCTCCCCGACCTCAATGAATGGACTCCACCAACGAGATGAATATGTATCGGTGAGCGCTTTTACAAGGAATGCATAATGAAGGCCAGTTGTTGGACAGATTTAGTTAAGTACTGACCAGAGGCGACATATAATATCAGTTGACCTCTGGTGCCGATTATGACTGTGTTCTAATTGATACACTATTTCCAGGGTGCAGCGGTGATTTGGGCTGAGATTATTGACCATTCGCATGCTGGTTAAGATAGGAGCACCATGTAGGGCACTGGTTCCTAACTAGGGGTACTGGTTCCTAACTAGGGGCACTGGTTCCTAACTAGGGGCACTGGTTCCTAACTAGGGGCACTGGTTCCTAACTAGGGGTACTGGTTCCTAACTAGGGGTATTGGTTCCTAACTAGGGGCACTGGTTCCTAACTAGGGGTACTGGTTCCTAACTAGGGGCACTGGTTCCTAACTAGGGGCACTGGTTCCTAACTAGGGGCACTGGTTCCTAACTAGGGGCAATGAATCCGTAGCCCACATGAGAAGGCCCATAAGACTGTAGGCTTAGCGGTGAACTGAAGAAGAAGATGTACGGAATTAGGGTGGAGGTACAGTAACCAAAAAGGCTTAAGAAAAACAGATATTTGGTGCCGTTTGGATCCAGGCTACAACACACACACATGAGGCACTCATAAGTACTGCGCAGGCATCAGGTTAACTATAAGAATCATACTATGAAATGAAAAGGTAAATCAAGCACTTTAGAAACTAAGTGAGAACACCATACTTTTCACAAAAACACATCTGCAGCACTTTTGAGAGGTTTCACTCTTCTGTTCCTTCGCCTGTTTTTCTTCCCTGTACCTATTTACGTTGGCTTGCTTGATGTGCGAAAGAAAAATGGCTGCCTAAAATGTGTGATTTGATAATCATTAGAAGAGCACCTCTGCTTGCCCCTAAAACAGTAATATGTTTTTAATCGTAAACATTTGGGACCGTTATATTGTACAACTTTTAAATTAGCAAGCTATAGCATGTGTTGCTCTTTGCCTGATGGCCACTTTTTAATTGTGTTTACAATTAGCCGCTTACCATTGTGGAGTCAGCAACACTTGATTGGAACCTTTAATAGACAAAAATCTAGAGTTCATCAGGTTGTTTCTGAAACTAATGTACTAATATGACCAACATTTCAAAGTAAAATAAAATCGTAATGGTGGGCTTATGAGTTACAGCAGACCCTCTATCCTATGAAGATGTAGCAGTAATAGCCTAAATAGACTTCATATAGATCAAAAATGGGCCAAAAAGTGTCAAAATCAAATAATAAAAAAGTGCATCAAAAACAACAATAATAATAATAATACAAACAAAATATATGTATATATCAATGAGCATATATATATATATATATATATATATATATATATATATATATATGCATTATGTTCCCACTCATGATGTGACTCAATAGTGTATGGCCCCTATGCACTCCCGACAATGTCTGGGCATGCTCCTGATGAGACTGCAGATGGTGTCTTAGGGGATCTCCTCCCAGACCTGGATCAGGGCATCAGTGACCTCCTGGACAGTCCGTGCCACTACTTGGTCCCTGAGGTTCTCAATTGCAATGTTTCACCAGATGCAGTTGCACAATTGTGGATGAAACCTTCAAGGAGATAGAAGGGGCCAAAGCCAAACCCACTAAAGGGTTTCTCCTATAGTTTTGAGTTCTCCTTCAAACTCTCCCCTTTCTCTTATTGCAAATATGATGCCCTCTAGTTACCTAAACACATCTTCTGCGTCCATTCCTTGTGTTTCTCCCCGTTACAAAATATACAATAAAGCCACGATAAGTATAATGTGATTAAAGGGATGGGTAGGCCACCTGAGGAGCCTGGGTCTCAACGTTTGTTATAAAAGCCTGTCTGAACAGCCCTGAGACAATCAGGTACGGAGTTCTAAAGGCGTGGTCAACGGAACGAAAAGGCCACGATCCGGGCGCTTGGTCCATTGAGCAGTTTGGCGTGGCTGGAGCGTGGGGTTGAAGAGTTTCATAGGGGAAGAATACACCTAATAGGTAGGCAGGTCCGATGCTATTGAAGGCTTTGTATACTACGAGGATTATTTTAAAGTGAATTCTTTGAATTCTTTGAGGCACAAGAAGGAAATGGAGGTCAGCAAGGAGAGGATATTTCTCAGGACAGAAAATGACTGCTGATGTACCATGGATGCGTCTGAAATGGCACCCTATTCCTGATGGTTGACTACATTTAAATGTGTAGTAGTGCTTATTATAGGGATTGGTGTGCCATTTGGGATGTGCACTATGATTTTTGGCAGCGGTTACCTTAAAAGTAATCGAGGTTCACGTTGCGTTGCGCTTCAGAACATGCTACAACCTCTCAGAACACCTCGCCCATTTGAATTACATAATCTAGTCACGAACGAAGCTCGGCCCATGAATTAAAACCCTTTAAAGATGAAAAAATAATAACGCTAAGTGGGCTATGAATTACAAGACACTGACAAACTCTTATAGCAGATAACTTATAGGCTAGCGTCAGCACTTTATGTTGGGGGGAATAAATAATTGTGCTGTTTGTTCGTCAAGTCTTGACAAACATCAATAGTTTATCACCTGGGAAATAATCCACAACACATTTTTATGCTGCTTATGTTGTCTGATTAAACTAAAAGCAGTTGCACGAGGACAAAAGAAAGCCTTCAGTCATCAAGTATTTGCTTGAGTGCTTATGTTGCATATAGTGTACACCGTATCAGACAGGTCATTTTTTTAATGTGATTTTATTATTAATATTCCAGTCAGTTATGTGTGTATGCGCGTTTGTCTGTGTGCATGCTTTCATATGTCAGTGTGCATGCGTGTGAGCTTTTGTGTTGACTGTGACAAAATATGCATGTATTATTAAAAAAAAAAAAAACATGAATGTAAACATTTTCTGATGCGCGTCTGTCAAAGGCTGTAATTGCTACAGGGAAACCGCATACTGTACAATGTCTCTGATTCCTACTGGTCATATCTGGTGAGGGAGATTCTTTCTTAGCTGTCAGAATCCTGGCATTTCTGTTTCACCCATCACTCAAACAGAACTATTCTATGGGATAGGGAGACAGGATTGGTCATTTTAGACTGTCACATTCTTTTTGCTATTCATGAAAGAGAGCATACATAAATAGATAGCTAACCTCTGGAGGCATGAGCTTACCAAGTTTGCTCTCCCCACGCCACTCACTGGAATGGAAAATAAGGGGCCCAGTAAAGAGTTCCCCCCACATCAATCTATGTCATGTTATGATGTTGAACATCTCAGTGTTATAGGATGTCTGCCTTTCGGGTAAAGTATGGGATGTAAGGGTTGTTATTTTGGTGTTAGGACTCTAGTACACAGGCCCGGATAGGAGTTCTGCAGCCTAATATTATCTACCTGAAACGGTGACGATGTGCTCCTCCTGCCTCAACGTTGTCATTTTAAGTGTATTCCCTTCTTGATAAATACTCAATTCCACAGTTTGCACGTTCTACTTAAAATGTAATATTCCTTACTTAGAATGTAATATTATTTTTTGTATGGATGGTAGTACAGAATATCATTTCTAGGTAAAAAGTTTGGGCTTATTTAAGTAAACAAACTTTAGAAAAGTCACCTTTATGCCAGAAATGCATTTCTGTGGCATAAATGACTTGCCCGTGTAATCCTCTTTGAAACAGTGGAAGAACAGTAAAGCTGAAACGTCGCATGAAAGCTGAGCCAATCCCAGTGGGATTGTGCTCAAAACCTGGCAGAAGTCGAACAAATTCTAGCTAATTACAGCACCTAGCATTCATGAGTTTCTTTAAGGACACCTGAGAAAAGAGGATGAGGTAGAGAGATCCACCATGTCCATGCTCAGTATATTAAGTTGAATCCTCCAATATAACTGAATTGCAATACACAGTCTATGTAGTCTGTATGAGTCCGCACTGCCAGTGAATCTGACCATATTCTCTGTTAAATACTAACCCGCAAAGCAAGTATGTCAATTTACATACACGTCCTTCCCACTCTGAAGGGCAAACCAAGTTTATTCTGTGTTTGTTAGAGCAAAAACAAAATGACTAATGATTTGTTTACTGCCGAACATGTAGCTTCACATCGGGGGAAGGGACATTTCCCATCGGCAACCGGTAGCGTCACATCGGGGGAAGGGACATCTCTCATCTGCAACAGGTAGCGTCACATCGGGGGAAGGGCATCTCCCATCTGCAACAGGTAGCGTCAGATCGGGGGAAGGAACATCTCTCATCTGCAACAGGTAGCGTCACATCGGGGGAAGGGACATCTCTCATCTGCAACAGGTAGCATCACATGGGGGGAAGGGACATCTCCCATCTGCAACAGGTAGCGTCACATCAGGGGAAGGGACATCTCTCATCTGCAACAGGTAGCGTCACATCGGGGGAAGGGACATCTCTCATCTGCAACAGGTAGCGTCACATCTGGGGAAGGGACATCTCCCACCTGCAACAGAGGACATGCAGTTCTTTATCCTGGGCGTCGCCCCAGCCAACTATACTGTGATAAGTTCAAGTTCCCTAATAAACAATATCAGCGTTATTTTAGGCAGGTTAGTGTAAAGCTTACACAGCCGTACTCCCTGGGCTAGCTTCCAGGTAGATTTGGCATCGGGTGATTTTCCGATGGACACTACTATGGCCAAGGCCTGATGCCAAGCTATTATCGCCTCTAGGGCCCCTTTCTGATCCTTTTCAATGCTAGAATGAATTTGAATTGAGCTCTTCAACCCAACCCAGCCCAGCTCTTTAACCCAACCCAACCCAGCTCTTCAACCCAACCCAACCCAGCTCCTCAACCCAACCCAACCCAGCTCTTCAACCCAACCCAACCCAACCCAGCTCTTCAACCCAACCCAACCCAGCTCTTCAACCCAACCCAGCTCTTTCACCCAACCCAACCCAGCTCCTCAACCCAACCCAACCCAGCTCTTCAACCCAACCCAACCCAGCTCTTCAACCCAACCCAACCCAGCTCTTCAACCCAATGTCTACATTTTATGACCACTTAGGTGCATGTGGTTGTACCTTGTTAAATAAAATGTTTTTGCATCATTTCATGTTTTGCGTGAAATCATTTTGAATGCTTTGTGTGATCCACAGCTCTGCTGCAGTTAAAGGGGATCCTTATAGAAAAGGCAAAATACTAGGCCGCGTACAAACCGTTCCTCTGGGTAAGCCTTACACACCTTATGGATGCTGTCCAGTATATGACACTACCACTACTAATACTACTGATCAGAATATATCTTATACTGTTAGTCTTAAGAATGGGATACGTTGCATTGTGTGTTGATGGAATTTCTCAAAGAACAAATTCAGGTCCAAAGCATAACATGTGGCGTGTGATTGTCCAAGGTATACAATATTGTAGACGCTATCCCACATGGTTTCATGTCCTTGCACCCATGCGTATACACTGTTACCTCTGCTTACAGTCTGCTGGTCCCTGTGCCATGTAACATTGACCTCTATCAAAGCCACATGACTTTACCTGGACCTAGGTGGATCACGGAGGAAGGCCCTCAGGGGCTTGGGATCCAGATGACTAGCAGTCAGAGGCCACTTTTCAAATGGTAGGCATTTGCTTTTATATGATTACTACCATTATTTTAGGATAAATCTCCCTGGTCAAAATTATTGCACTTCATATAAAATGTGGCAGCTTTCAACTCACGTAAAGATAAGCTAAAGCATAGACACCAATCTGTACTGGTATATGCGGTTATATGACCTATGCAGCAAGATGCAAAAGTGGTAGCTATGATTCATGCTGACTGTAAGACTCCTACATCAATTAAGTTGTGCTTAATTGTATTATCGCATAACTTAATCGCTTTTCTGATTAATTAAGTGTTGTTTTACTTTGTTAGTTACCCCAGGGCCCTGTAATATAACAACAAAGTTCTGCACTGTCAGAGATGCCATACATTAGAGAATACACCTGTTGGATATTAACAACAGGTTTGAATTGTTCTATTGCTGCCTGGACAAAAATGAATGTAAATGTAACCATATATATATAAATATATGTATGTCTCCAGGTTTTTTTTGTTTGTACTTAAAAATGTAATAAAACAGGAAGACTGTGCAAAATGGAAATACAAACAGGATGCAAACATGTGCCAATGATTTAAACCCTGTAATCAATAGAAAATAGTACAAAACAAATCAAATGTTAAAACTGAAAAGAACATGATGCAGAAACGCTACCACGTTCTCTGGGCCCAAACTCATTTAAGATAGACTGAGGGGAATTGCAAAACTGTCCTGTCATCTGACAAAACCACATTTGTAATACTTTTTGGGACTCATAGACACTTGAGTGAGATTGCAGGCAGGCCAGATTAGCACCCGGAGTCATCTACAGCGCCGCCCTTCTGGCAATGTCCATTTCAGCAAGACGGGGCTAAACCACATTCTGCAACAGCACAGCTCCGAAGTAAAAGAGCCCATTATGAAGTGAAAAGTATTACAAAAAAGATTTTGAACTATTGAGCAGCTAAAATCCTATAATAAGCAAGAATAAGTAAACGTTTCACTTTCCAAACTACAGCTCTTCCATCGAGAAACACTTACAGAGTGTTAGAAGGGAAGATGCAACACACTAATAAACTTGCCTCCCAACTCTTTTAAAACGTGTTGCGGGCATGACATTCAACATGGGAATGTATTTCCCCAAAGAAACAAAATCTCTCTGGATCAACATTTGAAATGTTGTCTTTGTACTATTTTCGATAAAATATAGGGATCCAATAATTTGCTCGTCATTGTATTCTGCTTTCATTTTGCTTCATGAAGAAATGCACATTTAGTAACCTGAATGAAATGTTAAATGTAAAGCAAATCTTCATAGTTGTATTGTGAGTTGTGACAGACCAGCATGCTAATATTTCACAGAACAGTATTTTTAAATCCACAATGCTTGTCATCCTACCATGGATGACATGTCACCATGTTAATTGGACTTCTAGTGAAGATTTTCTGTGATTGAATTACTCTGAAGAGGGCCTTTTGGGGACTTGTCAAGACTTAGATACATCGTTGGCTCAAAGTCAGCTAAGCATACAACTAAAGCTATCTCCGTTAATGAACCCAACCTTATGAAAGAGGATTGCAAAGTGACAGAAGCAGCTCTGTAGATTATCCTCCATGTGGACTGCTACAGGGTCAGGGTTGCTTTGTTGCTTTGTTAACTTAACACTGTCTGAATTGAACTAATGACGCAAGGCACTATAGCAAAGCTGCTGTATGAGATTTTACGTTAGACGCAAGGATTGGTAATCTACTTTATTTGTGTTTCCACTATTGCATGGGTGCCTGAAGGGTGACTGTTGTGTTGTAACATAATGTGAGATTGATCAGTGTTCTGAGTCGTGACCATCCATAAGTTTAGTATTGTGTAATCATGAAGGGGTTTTTCCAAAATTACATTACAATTCCCTATTATAATGTAATACTTTTGACCAAAATCCTGTTCAAATGTGGTGTTCTACTATGTTCTAGGTCTGGCATATGGGTAAACTACCATATGTAGCTAAAGAATGGAGGAATTCAATAACAATCAGCTCTGAACCATTTAGCAAAGACAACATAATTTGCAATGTGTACTTCACGCGGAGTGTTTACTTTACTTCAATGTTTACTTTACTTTAATGTTTACTTTACTTTAATGTTTACTTTACTTTAATGTTTACTTTACTTTAATGTTTACTTTACTTTAATGTTTACTTTACAACATCTAAGAACGTTACAGTAGGTGAGTGGAGACAATGTGCTAAAATAGCAGTAGGCTGGATTCAAACCAATAGTAGCCCCAGCAGGTATATTCTACAGGCATCATCCAAGACAATGGAAGGTTTAATGCAGGTTAATAATTGTCACACCATTTGTTTGTTTAAGCATTACCAATATGTTGCATAATCATACCAATATTTGTAATTGAGAGTTGAGAAAAAAAAAAGAAAAAATGCCCTGTCAAATATAGTGTTTGTAAACTCATAACTTTCATCCATCTTTGTACACCAGCAGTGCATATGAAAGGAATGCATTTCAAACATTACACAAGAAGACAAAAGTATTTTCTTCAAACAGCTCAAGAAACACAAATCTTTGCTTCATGCTGCCATTCTAATGGAAAATTTACTTGTAACTTTGTCCTTAAAAAATAATGAAAGTGAAAGCTGTTTTGCTTCACAGGCTGGTGATCTCGTGGGTTTTAGCGAGACATACGGTTGCTGCTTTTTCTGTCCGCTGGAATCGTGCGTGGGCCTCCATCATTATAGTTGACATGTGTTGTGATGTAAAACAAGCAAATGATCGGCACCACTGTCTCTCCAGTTTGCAGAAGGATGTTAGACAGATATGCATTCACCAACTGAATGGCAAGTTACCGTTCTAATAATTGATTGATTCTGTATGCAGTAACTTTTCTGGCGGTGGCTTTGTAGAGTTGGGCTTCAGTGTTGAGGAGAGGTGAAGGACCTTCAATGAAATTAGATATTCTATGTGCCATTCAAATCTAGTCAGTGTTTTCAATGGATGTTTCATTTCTTGGTATTTTGTACTGAAATTACACAATTAATTATATATAATGTGGGTGATGGAGGAAACCGTTTGATAACATTTTTTGGCAATCAGAATTGTATTTGTGCACACATTTTGTCATGTAACATTATATAACATACAGTATTCCTCCAAAGTAAATATAACACAGAATACCGGGTCCTTAAAATATTTATTTTGTTATCAGTGCACATTTCAAAAGTTGACATCTGTAACGATATTAGTGCACATTCCAATTATTTTAAGTTAGTAATGTTGTAATCCTTCTAGCTTGCAGGCATTAGTGGTTTTATTGAAGTAAAGATAGCCAACAAGCCCTGTTGGCCTGAAGTGGAGCATAATGTGGCACCTAACACAGACCTAGGAAGTAAGAGTGCTACGCCCCACCCCCCTTGCTGTAGACTCAGCACCCATACACAACATCCACAAAGGCAGGTACCAATTAGTGAGAGTAGTTTGTCTGTCATGCACGTTTCTATTGCCGATCTGCGGGATCTGGGGCACACCGCCCTGCAGACGACCATTCAAAACCTCAAAACGTCTTGCCACGTCCTTGGCACATAGTTGTGAATGTCCAAACTTGTCCAAAAATTACTTTTTATATTTATGTTGAGCTGATGCCCTGACACTTTGCTTGTTGTCCAACAGAAACAGATCACATTGTTTTAATTTGTTATTAGTAGAGAACAATATTTCTGATCAGTTGGACAGGAGCTTAAGGAACTATGAATTAAAAGTGAAAGCGTAACCTCTATGTAAAAACTTGATGTTCAGAAAAAAGGTACTTTTGACAGAGCCACACTTTTCTGCAATTACAAAATTTTTAATACTTGTGTTAAATTATGATGGCCCTTTCTTTTTGGCAGATTTGCTCCATGTCATTGAGTTTGGCTGGACAACGTTTGTGGGTGGACATTCTCAAATACTGCCACATACTCGCAAGGAGATCTTTGACTGGGCCATGGAAGGACATTCACCTTTTTGTCCATCTACTGCACAAGGGTTTAATAATCATGCAAAAACAACATATAGTATTATAATGTATTTTCTCAAAATTAAACAAATGTCAACTTACAGTACTTTGTTTGGGGCAGCATTTTAACTGAAGATAAAAAACACAAAATTGGCCATTTGTAATTCAGTAAAATTGGAAAATGGGTCCGGTGTAGGAATACTTTTGCAAGGCACTATATAGCAAAAAACTGATGACGCACACTTTTCCATAGCATTGAATGATCTGCCTTCAGGACGATATTAGAGAATATATTTTCTAAAGGTTAGGCTCATTCTATTATGTATTTCTTGCCATTAAAATATAAGCATTCAACAATGCTGTTGACTCAACCCAATGAAGTCTTGACTCAACCCACCTCCAGCATGTAAGACATTGCTTGATATTCAAGAGTGGTATGTTTTGCATTTGTGTTTAGGGTTAGGGTTACAATGTTTGCTATTTTACTATTATATGTTTTATAATTCTGCTGGGGCAGGGAAGGTAATTTTGTAAATGTGTAACTTTTCCTTTCATACACTAATATACCTATAGTTTTGTCAGGACACCATAGATGGTCTCTTTAAGTTAGGCGGTGTACTTGAACCCAGATAATTTATTACATCTCACCCCCAACCCCTTAAAAGGTAAAGTGGAATCACTGAGGTAGTATGAATACAAAGCTAGGGAAAATATGATAACTCAACCAAGTTATTTTAATAATACGCAGGATGAAATGTCAGCGGGCATTAGCTAATTTCATCACAGTTGCTTTTTATTAAATTATTTTAAAAGCCATTTTGGTCCCTATGCCAGGATGTCATATTAATTCAAGAAAGAGTCCTTGAAAGACGAATAAGCCAATTTGTCCCTTCAAATGTTAAGACTTAACCTACAGTGTATCTTGCAGCCTAGAGAAAGCAGACACAGCAAAACATCATATACATTGGTTGCACCTCACTCAGTTGCGTTATTGCTATTGTTATCATTGTTTTCCAGACGCTGCAGCTATATTAATGTTCACAAGTAGAACAGTGGATAATTACGTTAAACAAGGTAAATGGCTGTTTTGTCCAGATGAAAGTATAACTCTTTGGAAATAAATAGACAGAGCAGAAGAACTTAAGACAGAAAGTTGTCATTAGCTGTCAAATGTATTCAAAAATAGCTAACAATGCTAACATTAAATTGCTAAACCCTGGTGGTGTTGCAAGATAACATTCTATCAAATATTTGTATTAATAACACAAGATATTCCAGAGCCTGTTGTTTACAACTGGATGCTAGGGAAGAAGAGCCTGCAGAAGCCAAGTGAGCAGAGCCAAGAGATATTCTGTTGGCTCATCGGCAGAATTGTGGCCTAGTTCCAATTTGGTCCATCTTCTCCCATCGTCTGAAACTGGGCTTCCTCTTATCACTATATTTGACAGGGAATAGAATTACACCATTCATATTGGACATCCGGTGAATCATATGGGTCTTAGTTCTGTGGTCATAATGTGATCATAATGAGGACAACATGTTACTAAAAATGGCCCTTGCAACCAAAAACATTATAACAATAATATAACCCTTCTTTAGAAATTGTGTTTTATAGCCACAGTAATGCACTTACACACCCCAAATGTTAATAAGAGCTAACTGATATACTGAGTAGAATGCTTAGTTGATCATCAGTCTTAAAACAAACTTTCAAAGCAGTATTTTTGTGAAAACACATGCAACCCATGAATAGACCTAGAAAAGTCTTTAGTGGTTGCTAGGCTGCTGGGTTTATCCTAGACTGCACCTTGTCTATCAATTAAGAATAGGTCAAAAGGCCTTAGCAACTTAATTCAACACCATACATTCTCTAAACACTTGAGTGCCATAGCTATATTTTGACATTTCAAAAGGAATCCATTTGTATTCATTGCTGGGAATTTGAACCATCTGTCCTAGTTTCATGAGCATAACACCTTGAACATGGCCATGAATAAGGACAGAGAATCTCATCTCCAAGTACATATTAATTTATACTAAAGAGTATAATAGCCATTCCTACATCACGAAACATGCAACATGACAATACACATTTGAGTCCCTTAATCTGCCAATTTTAAATGTCTTTACATGTATATTTAATTGTTCAAAACTGACAAAAAAAATCTCTGTCCATGTGCAAAGAGGCCATCTATCTCTTCATATTCTCAATACTCAGAAGAATTCTTATGACAGCAAGTCTGTCTGAGCCACATGAAAGTCAGTCCGACGGCAAGTATCACAGCAAGAATATATAATATGACATGCATGTATATGAATAGACAAGACAGATTCCATGAAAAATAATTAACACTGTGAAGTCCATGTCATACTGCCATTAAGAAATGTAGTTACCTACAAACTGCAAAGCATTAAGGCAAGTTGTTCAAGGCAATCAACGATGTATAGATTTCAACCTAAAACAACAAAACCATTGAATCAAACAGCATTCAATTACACATCATAGTTGTCTTTGAAACTATACTTCAGTTATAACTTGAGGCATTGGAATCAAGAGTAGCAAAACAGAACACTTGTTGCCATGGAGAAGTTGCCATGCAAACTGAGAACTGAAGAATTGAGTGGGCACCCGTGAGGGAATGGGTACATGTGTTATTTTGCCCATTATTGAATAGAAGCGGAACAAAATACTACAAAATAAAAGAAAGAAATATGCTTATTAGTTAAGTGTTAAATGTCAGCCAAATTTGAATACAGTATGGCTATATTTTAGCTGTTGTATTGACAAAGATATTGTCAATTTAAGATGTCTTTTAGGTATTTTTGTGAATAGTGTTGCACCCAGAGCTTGACATTATCACCCGCCCACCCATCAAATGCAGGTAGAATTTGATTGTGGGGTGTTACGCAGTCACTCGTACTAGCCATATACGGTGGAGTATACATGTTTCATTATACATGTGCAGGACATGTTCCCTACTTTAAATTTTCTTTTAGGTGTGGTTAGGCTAACGTTATACATTAGCATTATTAGCAATATATATATTTGCTTGCTTGCTAACTTTACTTCCTACTTGCCCTGAAGAGACACCAGCCATTATTTTTTTTCTTTGCAAAGTGCATGCTACAGCTAGCTAGCTAGAAAGTGTGAGACATGAGAAGATATAGTCAGATAACTAACTAGTATGATAGTTGATATTTGGCAAAGTTAGCTAATGTTACATGTAGTTCCCTACATAGGTAGCTACAGTTGTCAGTTTAACCTAATGTGGAACTTATAGAACATATATTGCCATCAGATCTTGCAGGCTTCAATGTAGATCAAGTTGTCATTTTCTCTACTGCATTTTAGCAAAACTAGATGGAGGCCATGGAGTAAAGGACAACCCTGGAGCTGTGGTGAAATGTTCCTACATAGCAGTAGACAAATTATTTATGTAAAATGTTTTGCCCGTATCTTGACTGTTCATATTTATTAGCAGAACCAGAAGGACGTTGAGTGGACCAGTGTAGTCATGCCGGTGAGTTGTAATGGAGCTTGGTAGGTTGGTTAGAGAAATCCAAATGTACATTCCATTACATCAGCCACACATAGAAATTCAGAGGTCTGTTTAGGAACTCATCACTAAGAGCATCACATACAATATCTTAACTAAGTAGCAAGTTTCATAGGTTTTACGTGTTCATTCAGGCAGAATCAAAAAGCTGTTGTGTCCCCCAGAGCCCGTACACCATATAGCTAAGTAAATGAACACCCGACCATCACACCTATATGAGATCTTTGCAAAAACCTTGGGCATTTGCAAAAAAACATCAAATCAAATATCAAAATGTCAAATCAATTCTACAACCCTGCCTATCTACACTGCTCAAACAAATGAAGGGAACACATGGAAATCTTTACTGTACATTTTGCAATTCGTTGAGAACAAAATGACTTAACACACCATGGTCGGCACAAAAAAAAATGAATTCCCAACAAAAAAATGATTATGGCTAGTGAAAATTCTGACTAGCTAGTATCTTTGGAAAACCACTAGCCTCAATGGCTGGTGAGCAAAAATGGTAATGTCAAGCAATGTTTGCATCATAAGTATCTCAAAACCAAAACAAATGAATGCAATCATATATAATACTAATTGTACATAAAAACTCTCAGAACAAACATTTGTTTTATATTGACATGAAATTCCTTGCGAAATTTCCACAAATCTCTTTAGGTCTCTAGGTTTCTTTAACAATTACTTGGTGATCTGTGTGGTATTTTGATAACATCTGGCTAGGCTCTATTTCCCATAAACAACACAGACATCGATTGACTTTGTAGGTCAAGAAGCTGTTGTTGTTTCCATTTAAAAAGTATACTGGAAATTAATCTTTTGTTAAGAGATGAAATAAAGTTCCCATACATACAGTCATGTGAAAAAATCTTGACACCCCATGAAATATATCTATATATTTTTTAAGGAAATATGTACATATCAATATTAGATTTTTTTCATACAATATCTATAGGTAAATCTGATGTAATTGAACCAAAACAAGACCTTTTAACCATTATATTGTTTATTTTATAATATTAAAAAATATTCAATTTTCCTAGGTAAAAGTTAGGGCACCCTATGGTCTAATAGCTGATATTGCCCCGTTTGGCTGAAATAACCCCTGTAAGACGTTTCTTTTAACTGTCTACCAGACATTGACTGGGAGAAAGTTTTTCCCATTCCTCCATGCAGAATTCATTCAGCTGTGTGATGTTTGAGGGGTTTCTTGCATGCACAGCTCGTTTCAAATCACCCCACAGCATCTCAATAGGATTAAGGCTTTGACTTGGCCATTCCAGAACTCTCCATTTCTTTCTTTTGAGCCATTCCTTAGTGGATTTACTGGCATGTTTTGGGTCATTGTCATGTTGTCCACATCCACTTCAGCTTAATTTTTCGGACAGATGGTCTAGCATTTCCCTCAAGCACCTCAAGCAATCTATGATAGTGAGCTGGTCAGGCCCTTCTGCAACATGCAGCAGCAGATGCCATGAACCAGAGTGACTTTAAACTCGTTTTTTTCAAACTTGCAGCAAGCTAATTTTATTAATTTCAAATGAATATGATACAGCAAGGAATGTTCTTGACTTGTAACTCAATACATTTACTTGAAATGTCTCAGTGTAGTTGTAGGTATTTACCCATAGACAGTAGGTGGTTAGAAGTTTTGTTAACAGAAGTTCACAAACCTGTTAAAACCATCTATAGTTTTACCATCACAGTCATTATACTCTGAAAACTTTCAAAAAAATCTTTGTAGTGACACACTTTCCAAAGTCTAATTAATAAATGGCTGAAATGGGTTTACTTGTTTGAAATGTTTACCCATTGGAAAACGTATATGTTAAAATATGCTTTAAAATTGCTACTCGACTGAGATCTTACCAAACATTGTGTATGTGGGGTGCATACATAACCAGCATTATTGCCAGATGAGTGAGTTTGTGAAAACTATTATGTGCTAGATTATTCAAATGTTTGCTCCTGCAATTATTTAGTTTTGCCATAACAAAGAGATCAAAAACTTGTTGACTAAAGACATTTCAGACTAGATTACTATTAATTAGTAAAAAAGCTATACCCACTTGACATTATGGGAGACTGTGCATAGATTACAATAAACATAATCTTTAATAAATGGTGTATATTTAGGCTGTAGAAGATGAACACTTTCTGAAGACACAGTATCTCTTCAAGGGGAAGAAGCTTGTTGTATTGGTTCCTGAACAATGTGGTCTAAATTAGAGGAGGTGTTATGTCTGTCTGATAAGGTAAGATAAGCCTCTTAGTGTAGTTGTATTTTTTCTACATTGTTATCTTTTTACAAGATGTCATTAAATACGTGCTTCAGACTTCACAAATAACTACTAGCTGATTAAGATTCTCAAAGAACCTTCTTTTCATCTTAAAAAAACAACGCAAAACAAGAAACAGGTTGGATTTAACAAAAAAAAGACTTTTGCTAATGCTCTCTATGTCAAACATACCTCTACAAAACTGCTGTTCAGGACACACTAAAATCCCCATGAGAATTGGCCTTTTCACTGTGAAGCATAGTTTTTTATTATCCGAATAAGGTTCTGTATTCCAAATTGTTCCCCATTCCCTATATGGGGCACAATACTTTTGACCAAAGCGCTATGTGCCCCCAATCAAATGTAGTGCACAATTAACAAAATAGGTTGCCATTTAGGACACATCCCTATGTGTTTTGTCTTGTGATTTTCTGGCTGCAGTCTTAATTAATGCAAAGTGATATTGGCAGACGATTGCCATTTAATCAGACAGAAGCACCAACGGGGAGGAAGGCTTGCATCTTAACTTAAAATATTCAGTTGACGACTTTATTGCCACAAGGCAGACACACAGCAGTACCAATTGCTTGACATCCAGATTGTGACTTTTAATTTAAAAACTTGCAAGTAAACAGAGAGGGTTTGTCTAATACACCAGTGAAATTATGGACCTTGTAGGAGCCAGAGGGCAAAAAGTGGCAAAGCCACAATACAAAAAAACACCGGTATTCTGTACTTCAACATACTCCCAAGGGAATACGCCAATGTTTCTGAGAGGAGAATGACGATATGTGAACCGTAGTTGAAGCATCTGCCCAGCAACTTTACTCATTTATTGAAATATGTGCGCAGGGGCTGATGTTTGTTTTAAGGAGAGTAAAGGCCTCGTGTTCAGCATCTAATCATATTTTGGGAGATGGGGTGACGCCAAGATTCAACCAACAATATTACTCACTGCGCGTAGGGGCAAATTACACTGTAATAGTGATTGCCAAATTTATGAAGGTCAGCAACTGTTTGTTTCATTTCATTTCGGTGTTCTTTGACCTTCTCTATGTTGACAGATTACTAAGCCTGCACTCCAAACCCAAAGTAGACAGGTCCTCTGCCCAACACCCTGAGCCCTTGAAATATGTTTTACCTTGTCACATCTGAACGGTGTACTTTCCCAAGCGGCGGAGAGTAAGGATCGGAGTTATCTAGGTTTGATAACTAGCGATGCTTCTCACTAGGAGACCGACCAATGAGGTTTGTGTTTAAAAGGTGACAGTGGTTTACCACAAATTGTGTGTGATCAATCCTGCAAGTGAGAAACATTCCTTGTCCCCTAAAGCTTATTCTTTGGCAGAAGGCGCGCATTTTGTGAAATGAACTGACAATTAGGATTTGATATTTAAAACCGATTTTAGTTAGGGGAAAGGGCTAAACACTGTGATTGGAATGCACCTGAATCTCAAATTGCATACTATGGTATGTACTTCGCGAATGCTGGTAAATATATATACATATATATTAATGTAGACTAACATGACTATTAAAGCGGTTTATCCTAAAACACACACCTTTCTAGGTTTGCGGGGTAAAGTCAACTTTATTCCAATGTACTCAATTAACTCTAGAAAATCAAATACTGTTCAAACTAGTTTTAATGTTATCACATGGTGGTTCATACAGAGAGACCAGCTCCAAGATGAAAGACGCAGTTACGTCACAAACAGACAACTTTATAACATTGCACAGGTAGACCCCTCCCTTCACCTGTATACGTTCTCTCAATGCCACGTAATCAATACACAACAGAGAATGTAATCAATATACAAAATAGATGACCTAACCAATGTTTTCATACATATATAGGCATATTAAACTGATGCAAATAACTAATAATGCATTCATCAATAGGGCCTATTGATTGGCATAACACAAATAATCCTCTTGACCCTTTTTGTTTATCTTTACCAATGGTAAACCGTGAAGGTCACTGTAAATCTACCCATCCTGCAGATGTTATAGATCAAGATGCTTTGCACACGAGAATCAGAGGTAATACTCTATGGGCCCAGACAAGTCTTATTGACAATTTCTACACTCGTACCTGCTGCAACAGTACCCTTGACGTTCCATGCCGGTTGCCCCCAGCTCTCTGCTCTATACCTAATCAGAGCCAGGACATAACACATCAAAAGCAGCTCTGACCTCAGCCTGTGGTTGTTGAACAATCAGACCTCTATGGTTCTGAGACCAGCCCAGTGACATGGTGTGCTTTTCTGAAACACAGCCTTTGCTCTTACCTAGAGGCACATTAGTAGCCCCCCCCCCCTCCTCATACATTTCTTTAACAGCCTCCCTTCCTGTTGTGGCAGCTCGAGGGGTGGTGAAGGTGCTCACAGTCCATCCAGCACATTCTCCTAATTGATTTTTAATTACACTCAAGACTGTATCGTGTGCAGTAATTTGAGACAGCGGGTCGGCTTGCTGATAAAGGAGTTAATCGTTAATGCAACTTACAGGTAGTTCTGACGCACCTGTTACTTAGAGCCTTGTCTTATTGTGATGTGAGCACCTGTCGCGCTCATCAAATGGAGGTTAATGTATGTATGGGACTGACATTTTGGACCGTGACACAGGTTTGGTTGTTTACACACTGCACTCTGGATGTGAACTAGTCAATGACAAACGAGCAGACGGTAAGTTTTAATTAGAGGGGGTTTACGTCCACATATATTGAACTGTGAATACATTGCAGCCCTTTTTACACATACATATTTCAGCAGACCCTGTAATCACCAAATTCACATAATCTGAAATTAAGTGGTCCTATTTTGTACTTAGTTTTGTTGCATCTGATGAGGTCCTGAGGTCTGCGGTGCACACACATCCTTAGAACCTGGGCATGCTTCCTGATGATGCTCTGCCAGCCCAGTACCGCTGCCATCTTCAGGTCTTGTTGCAGGCTTTTTTTTGCATTGTGACTTTTTGTCTGGCTGCAAGGTGCAAAGTCGTGTAATGCGATTTGAGGTTTGAGTTCGTTTTCTAAGCAGATATTTCTGGACACTTCAGAGTTCATCTGATTGAGGCCGTCAGCAGTTACATCGTCAATGAAGACAAGTAAACCTGTTCATGGCAACCATCACCTGCCACAGTATAACACCCAATCCACCATATTTCTCAGATAAGTAGGCATGCCAGTTTTTTCTTCACACCTTCCTCCTTCCATCACTATGGTAATAGGCATCTTTTCCAGACAGAACAACTCTTTCCAGACTTATGCAGGGTCTTTTTTTTTTTTTTTTGGCTGCTTTTGAGGCTAACTAGTGTTTGTTTTAGTCCAGCATTGTTACTGTAGTATGGCATGGACGTTTTGGTAGTGGTTGAAACATCCATGACTAAATCCTGGAGAGTGATCAAAATATGTTGGATGGTTATTTGTTTTTGGATTAATTGGTCATCAGGTGTTGAAGTCTTTGTTACCCATGTAATTGGATAAAACTGTTGATTTTAGCATGCCCAATGTTTAGGCTGTGTCTCTGATTAATGTCTTCTGATTTATATGTATCAAGATGTCCAGGTTGACTAGCTTTGGAACTTCTTTGGTCCTTGTGCAGTTGTACACTAGCAATCAACGTATGCAAATGCGATGACTAGAAACAAGACTACATATCTAGCTCTCTCTGTCAGGTGCTAATGATGCAAAAATATAAGTGCTCAAACAAACAGTATTAGTATTCCAGTATTAGTGAACATTTCCTCATCCATGCTCCCATTATATAGCCATCGTCAATACATCCTTTCATATACCAAGTGCTGGAGTACAGAGCCATGACAATAAAACGTTCACTTTCCAATACTTATGGACTGCACAGTATACCAATTTGGCTGTTTGAAATATTTCATACAAATTCTAAATGGTCTGGTAGCTGTTGTTGATGAAGAAGATGATGATAATGACGGCACAAACAAAGAAGTAATGATATTATTGTTTTTGTGGCTTTTTCTTATACTCCCAAAATCCATTGTGTCTTGTATCATTTTCTGAGTCCCCCTTTTCATCATTAAATGTCAATCTCTCCTAGCTCAAGTGAAGCAGAAGTAGTCAATATCACCTTGTTGTATAGCATGTGAATTTTGAACTCTGATTCACAGACAGGCTGCCTGCGCCAGATGCATTGGTCCTCTCTAAGGGATGGTTCATCATCCAAAGCAGAGGTGCTGAGGCAGAAAGAACAAGCATCCTGATTGCTTTGAAAAGAATGGCATTTAAAGAGCTTCACCACAACATGCTGTGTTGCATGTTCTCAAATCCCTTTAAGAGTTTCTTTATCAAGCTCATGCTAAGTTATAGCATTGCACTATACAGAAATATTGTGAGATGAAATTATGTCTCATTAGCATATTTAGAAGTTTGTGTCATTTCATATATCAAATTGCAAAACACGGTGTTGCAACAATATTGAAAAATAAAATACTTTCCGCTAGGTCTCATGGGGTTTGAGTTGAGCACTAAGCAGTGGACTACATGCTCTTTAGATAACATTGTTAAAAGTAGAGATAATAACCACATTCAAATGGATCTGCTGATGGCAATAGGGCTGTAGGGACATGATAGGCACAAATTATCTTTCTATGCTATGAGCACTACAATGAAGTCCTCTTCAGTTCTGATCATCCAGGTCTGCATTTTTATTCCCTATGGAGTGCACTAGTTTTGATCCATCCCATGACCATTGATGTGCACTTCATTGGGAAACATTTTGCAATTTGGGACCTTTAATATAATCCTCCACCTTCATTTAGCCAATCAGAGCATGCATTAACATTAGCATTGAAACCAAATGGTGCATTTCAACTCTGACCTGCATTCACCGTGAAATGAATTGCAGCAGAATTATTCTCCTCTAGTAGCTCATATACGGTCTCTACCATCGTAAAAAGCCGATCATTCTAATTTTCTTTGACAAATTGCTAAATCGTCCCAGTTTGCTTGTGGCGTAATGCTTTACAGTACACCATGATAAATATGTGGACAGATGTGCATGCTATTGTATACTTGGTTACTCCTTCTTCGTTTAATCAAATGAATACATGGTTGTGTGGTTATGACACACATTGTGATTATCAGGGTAGATTCTCCGTGTGCCTCTGTGTTGGCTGGCATCACAAACAAGGGAGACTTGGGATTAGCATTGATCAAATGGAGAGGTAAAGGACGGGAGCCAGTTTTCCTCTTGCTTGCACAGCCTGCGTTATTTCATGAGGCAGCACTGATGGATCCTCCCGGACAAAGCCACAGACAGAATATAGCAGCTGACAATAGCGACTGACTATAACACAAAGCCTGTTGATGCCTCCTCTGAGGAGATTGATTGTATGTTCAACAAAGTCAGTACACATCAGAGCATCGGGTGTTTTCTCAAATTGCATACTACTGGGCTTCACACTGTCATGCTCCAAGGGCATTGGTCACAAAGTGGAATAGTGATGCGTTCTTAAAGATCTGTTGTGAGCAAGCAGAGTAAAGATGAGACCAAACATAAACAGATGAGACCAAACATAAACAGTTGTGAACATTTTAAACACATGGTGCGTTCACAAATGCAATTGAATTTCCAAACGTTATTAGCATCTAAAAGTTCTTTAACACAACGTATTGAAATTAGACTGAGATGCGTGCTATTGAATATGTACAGTTGAATTATGTATGTATTATGAAGCACTTCTTCATGTAATGCATTTATATTTTACACATTTTTCATGAACATTTGTTTCACCATATTCCAAATGCCATTGCCAATGCTAAGAGGACATTGCTTTTATTTGCACCAAAACAGGTGAACACTTACACTTCCTAATTGGAGACAATGATATTGTTTAACTGACTTTGTTTTATACTGTCATATAGACGCGTTCCCTTAATTTTTTTTAAGATGTGTTTTTTGCTGGGAATAACTACTGTTCTACTGTATTTCCGAAAGAAATTGGTTTTAGTTGTGGCACAATGTGATTGTCATTTCAAGTAAATAAATGTCCCAGCGGCTTACAAATAGAATCAGACCATAATGTAGGGACTCTATCCCCATGACTCTAGACAAGGGGACAGATAAGAACATCTAGCTTGAGTAATCCCTTATTCTGCAGTTTGGACCCAAGGTAAATTGGCACCATGGCTCATCTCATTAACCGTAGTCAGAGAGAAGATTGGATCAATAGATTTGATCAGATCTGCCTCGGCTGTTGGAAGAGGGCTTGTGTTTATTTGTCCGTGTGTGTGTGTTTGTGTGCTTGCATGCAGACGCACACATTTTGTGATAATTAATGTGTTTTAGTTCATTGCCTTTTTCAAGATTTATACAGAAGTCAAAAGGCCAAAAAAAGGTGTAAAAAGAGACAGTTGTTTGCTTTTGTTTCTCTGACCAATGGAATTAGCAATTATAAAGACATAATACATTAAGTACATTATATGTTTTACAGAACCAATTATTAATTATCATACACCTAACTGTATAGATTATTCTATAATAATTTTACCAATATGACATGTATTCAATGATAAACAAAGACAGAAAATACACTAAAGATTTGTTTCTGTACAGGTTGGTCTGAAGACATTTCCAATGTCCTTAATAAACTTGGGATTAAAGCTAAAATGCAAATATACACTTAAATTAATAACAATATAGAAAAATAATAAAACTGACAAATTCATCTGTCACACCATTGGGGTAAAGTCATTCGGAATAAAGAATGTAATTTTGCTTATAACCAAGAAAAGAACATAGCTTTTAACAGTCTCAATAAAGATGTTGCCATCTTTTCTATATCACAGTTTGTTTCTCAATTCATATGCAATAGTGATATAGTAAAATAGGGCTTTGTTTTCTTTTCATGTACAGTCATACATTTATTTAATTCAAGCAGTTCCGTTTTCAGTAAGTGATTATCTCCTTGTTTAGATGCTGAAGTCTGATCAGTAGGATTTGAATGAGTAATTCAATCATTGGCGGAAGGCAATAAAGTACTTCCATTGGCATCCAGCAGTTTCTTGTTGAAAACAGGCAACATGTGTCCAAATGATCTTTCCATGGAAATCCCAACGTTCAATTAGCAAGGGAATAGGAGAGTAAATTCTTCAACAATCACCTGTTGTAAACATAAAGCAGTGGATTTGCTGCTGTGTCGTGGGTGCCTATAATCTTGTTTTAATTGTGGGGGTGTGCGCGGTTATCCCCCTTTTGTAGTTCTTCTTAGCCTAATACAGCTAAGTCTATTTGAATCAAACCATGTTAAAGGCTTTGAGGATGTCTCTTTGTTGAGTAAATGTTGGTGCATAAGCGATAAGATTGAGTTGCTTTTATGTTCAACTAGAGTTTTTTTCATAATCCACTCAGTGGGTTAGGGTAATCTGGTGTGTCATCAGCAGAAAGGAACCTCGGGTCTCCAGAATGGCGTTTTAAAGGCGGTGCCTCATCACACTGCTGCATCATTTCAACCTGCGTTCCAACTCTGAGCCGTTAGACGGCTGTGGCCACTTGCAGCGTTGTGCGGAATCCCCATCAGAACCCAAACCTAGACGAGATCTTCTCCCATTTTTCATGTTAAGTAGCTGTTAGAACAACATTGCTTCTTATTTAATTTGAAAACACTGTTGTCTATTGATTGTAAACTGTCCATCATCCTGACTGTTGAGCATTATCATCCTTGGCGTACTGGTGATCAAAGCTCCTCTAACGTCACAGCTGTCTTAACCAAACATTTTCATTTCTAGTCATAGAAGTGTGAGATAGTAATTTTACTAGCATACTGAACATGCAGGATGCCATGAGCAGTATCCAATGCCTAGGTGAAGTTAAACAAATGTGGTATTACAGCCTCCACATGTACACAGTGGTTTCAAATAACGAGCCCCAAACATATCCTGTAAAGTTGTCAAAACACAAGTTTAGTCAAGTAATGTTGCATTCAGTCCATGTACACTGAACCAAGGGAAATCTGATTCGGTCCACTGGTAAGATTGATCCAATATTAGAGTTTGCTCTCCTTTCCCACCAACAGACACTTAAGAAATCTCCAGTTATAGGTTTGCCCACACCTACCCAAGCCAGAATTACTTCCACAAGCCCTCACTGGAATCTTTATATTCCCAAATCTCTTCCTCTATCCTAATTGGCTTTCATGATTGTCTTGTTAGATAGCTCAGGTCCCATCCTGGACATTCTGACTCAAGTGGGCCAGTCATTTTCACTGTGAGCCACAGTCCATAACAAGTTGTCAAGGTCCCCAAGGTGAAAGAGCCTATGATCCTCTGGAGGGCCATCGCTACACTCTCTCCCCGAGTGTCTTAGAGAGGGTCTGGCTGAGGTCATGGCCAGAGATCAAGAAGCGTGACACAATTAAACACAAGTCAATTCTCTACTTTTAGTCAACTAATTAAACTTAAGAACAGATTCATTCTTGGCATTGCTAGAGGAAAGATAGGTAGAATCGCAGTCATAATGAGGGGAGCTTTATTCCTACTTTGTTAAGTGGGACATGAATAGCGTTTTCAGGTATGTTAAAGAGTTCCCTGCTGGTCTTTTAGTTAAGCCTTGCAGACGTACTATTCTATGTGTTTAACACAGAGTCCATGGAGACAGTGCTGAAATTGCCAATAATGATATCGACAGACAGAGATCTTATCTTTCTTAATATCCTGTTAAAGAAATCTTCCCTTTATTGATCGTGTAATTGACTTTTAAAATGCAATATCAGGAGGTATTTGAAAGTAACAAGCAGAGTGATTATTAATGACACAGAATTGATTCACTAAAACACCACATAGTTTCTGCTAGATAATTTTGTGTAATTCAAGAGCTTTGTAAAAGTAATGCATTCAGCCTGACATAGGGAAGCAAAAGAGGGAGTCTAAGTCTCCATGCTAATTCCATTTATCCTCTCTCTCTATATTATATATATATTATTAATTTACACATATGGACATATCGATATTTGATCTTCTTTCAATCAATATCTATTGATAAAAGTGATGTAATTGAACCAGAAACAATTAAATTGTAAACACGATATCATAAATGTAACAAATTATTTACAAGGATGACATTACATACTGAGGGAAAAGTTAGGACCATATGCTGCCTGCAACGTCATCCAGCTTGACTGGTATGGTGGTGTGTTAGTGATGGTCTGGGGAGGCATTTCCTTGGAGGGATATGCTTGCCAATGGTACCCTGACTGCTGTTTGGTACCAGGATGAAATCCTCAGACCTATCGTCAAGCCTCACACAGGTGCTGTGGGCTCTTGGTTCCTCTTGGCGCAGGCCAATGCTTGTTCTCATGTGGCAAGAGGGCGTAGGCAGTTCCCGGAAAGTGAAGGCATTGATGCCATTGATTGGCCCTCACGTTCCCCAGTTCTGGATCCAATTGAGAACCGCTGATTAATTTATGTATCGTGCATCCGATGCCGCCAAGTTGTGCCGCAGACTATCCAGGAGATCACTGATGCCTTGATCTAGGTATGGATGAAGATCACCCAGGACACCGTCTATCGTCTCATCAGGAGCATGCCCAGATGTTTTCAGGAGGGCATACAGGCACGTAGGGACCATACACTCTACTGAGTCATGTTATGAGTTTGCTGTGATTGCTTGTGATTTATTTTTGTTTACCTTGAGTTTGAATCTAGCCCTCAATCAGTTGGTGATTTTGGTTGGTGATTTATTTTTTGACACTGTTAGTAAGACATTTTGTTCACAATGAATTACACAACGGACATCATATCTTGATGAAATTAAATATAATAAAGATCAAAATATTCACTGTAATTCGTTGAGAATTACACAATATATATGCATACAAATATAATTTTTAAAGATGAATCAAAACATCAAAGAGTTTGACAAATCAATGTATTCTGATTACCAACAGTATATTTACAGTTCTAGAGAGGGAATACAGAGAAATTTGTCAAAAAGGTGTCAAACCATAACAAAAAACATCTATTATTACTTCTAAATGTATAGTTTAATAGATTGTGATGAGACAACAATATCTAACATAGTAATGATGTCAGCATATCTACATTACACATACAGTGTTGTAATATGTATATACAGGTGGAACATATTGACATATTTTGCATATCAATTTAGATAAGATGACTAGGTATTGGTGAATTACATTAATCATGCGTTGGTGAGCTTGTCTGACCAGGCACATTGTCTCAGAAGGCACATTGTCTTAGAAGGCACATTGATATTGTGTAAAACTTTATCTGCTGACAGTAAGAGTTGCCATTCTGTATAATTCCATCAATTTGCATTATGTTATTAATGGCAGTTTTTCCTAACACTGACAATTTGTGTTTTGCCTTTAAAAATTAAAAAGATAGCAGCTATTGTTGAAAGCACAAATATATTGTTCCATAGCACTGAAGAATTAATGCAAAATGACATATTTGCAGTTGGAAAACACACTGCAGGTAAAAAGCTTAGGAAAATATGGCTCACCGCAAATATATTATTGACTAAAAGTTCAACCCCATTTGAATAAATTGTTGAACCACTGCAAATAAAAAGCAGAATGCAATAATGTGCAAATAATTTATCCCTACATTTATCTCTATGGCTTTTGAACTGTGCACTGATAACAAGGTGTTTCTGGATCTTGTTTTTGTATGGTTTCTACTTTGCATGGTAGAGTTTCAACTGGCATTTGTGGATGCGGTGAAGTACTGTGTTCTCAGACAACGGTTTTCCAAAGTGTTCCTGAACCCATGCAATGATTTCCACTACAGAATCGTGTCTGTTTTTAATGCAGTGCTGCCCGAGGGCCAGAAGATCACAGCCACCCAATATTGGTTTTCAGCCTTGTCCCCTGCATACAGAGATTTCTCTTTTGTGGCCTCTGTCCCAACTTTTTTGAAATGGGTTGCTGGAATCAAATTCAAAGTGAGCATGTATTTTTCAAGGAACAATAAAATCTTGAATATAGGGTTTAATTGAGTTGCACATTGTTGCTTTTGTTTTTATTTACATTTTAAGCAGGTCCCAACTTTTTCATAAAAACAGGGTTGTATAAATCAAAGTAACATCAGAGTTATCTGTTAACCTCAACATGCCTTCACATATTGAACTGTGAATAGTTTAGCATTTTGGATGCAGAGACATCTTGCTACTGTAACAGTCACTTAGTAACTAATAATAATGTGAGGTAAGAAGGAGGAATGGATGTTTTTTTTACTATAAACGGATAAACTGTATATCCCAGTACAGTGTTACATTTTCTTAATAGCGCTACTAATTCATAGATCGGAATAGCAGATGTAAGACCTTGCTGTTTGTTCTCATGTTCCTTGTATGACTGCCACAGATGTGTTCAGCATGAGTTCTTGATGATATTTAACACTTCACCTCCAATATGTTAATGTCTATAGCTGCTTCTAGCGAGCTGGCACACTTACCCGTCTTGTGTTTTAATAGTAGGAAGCAGAGAATGGAGCAGTGTGGGGCTTTTTGTTAATGACAGAACCTCATGAGTGTCCATTGGCAGGCTGCCTAGAACATGGAACTGTGGTGGTACAGCGAGAGAAAGCTGGAAGTGAACCCAATCTTATTTTAAATGTGTGTATTTACTCATTTACCCAGCAGTCATTATAACTATTGCTCTATGATGTACTCTCCTTAATTGGTTCAAACTCGTTCTGTGTATTTAATTCAAGCACAATGGATGACAGGAGGCCTTTACTCAAATGTTTTTTTATGAAAAGTGTGCAATATTGAATGTGGGGTGAAATGATTTTTTGTCGAGCATAATGCTACAATGCATAATGTCTGTGAGTGATAAAACCGGGCTTGATATGTTGGCCACAAGTATACCTCGGTTTTAACAATTAGTTAAAATGATTGGCAAGCTACTACCTTGTCTCATTAGGCAGTCTGGCACAATTTACTACAATGCTAAAGTCCAACGAGCTGAGAAGATTAAAATATCTAGTGCCAGACCATTGACTATATTCTACTAAAATAGTTGATTATCCATTATAAAACTTGTAATGGTACACTGTTTCATTTAAAAAATACTTTAATGGATTATCAGAACATTGTGTCTAATCCTATTGAAAAATTGATAAATATCGATTTAATAACAAAATACGTTTAGAAGCAATAAGTTGAATAGAGCTCAAATGTGTGCCATTAATGTATTTTACTTGATATTATATTCAAAAACGTCAAATAGAGTGCAGTCTGTTGTCAATGTGAATTTTTTATCAAATCAAGTTTTTGCATTTTCCCTATGGGATTGAATTGATGAATACAGACACATACTACACTTAGACCACACACTCTAGATTCAACTACCTAACATAATCGCATACAAACGCTGCACACATATATAAGACTTGCTGGGTCAATGTTAACGTGTCACGTCACTGGACTTGTCCATGCCAGTATTGCCGGTTTTTCCCTTTGGTCCCTCTACGGACATCAGCATGCCATTCCCCTGTACATTTTGTAAAAGCACTTTGTGACAAACAATAATGTTAAAAGGCTTTACTAATACATTTGATTGACTGATACATTTTAAGTTGGTTCTTTGGCTCAACTGTCAAAAGATACTGCTGAATTTCAGGCCGTCAGCTTTAATATTTGTAACCATATCGGGTGAACAGTTTTGAAATTAAAGCATGTTTTGTACATATTTGCAAATCTTTGGGGAAACATATTGGCAATTGGCTTTTAAAGCAGTTTCTTTGTAAGCAAGGTGTTTGCTTGGATCAATAGAACATGCACTGCAGAGCTGTCAATATCTAGTGTTGATTCTATGCTTTGCATGTGCACTTATCGACCTTGTTATACAAATGGCTATTATTAGTAGCTTTCTAATAATATACTGTTTAAACATTTAAGACATAGTTTGTCTTATAGTCATATTTGTATGGGCTGGGCTGGAGCTGCCTACCTAAGATAGGGACAGACAATAGGGCAAAGGTTGCAGAACAAATACAGCCGTGGCCAAAAGTTTTAAGAATTACAAAGATATTAATTTTCAGAAAGTCTACTCCCTCAGTTTTTATGATGGCAATTCATTGCAAAGTCCCCCTTTGCTATGAAAATGTACTTAAACCCCCCAAAAGCTTTTTTGCCCTGCCACAAAATGACCAGCTGATATCATGTCAGTGGTCCTCTCAATGAGGACAAGGCTGGACATCACTCTGTCATGCTAATTGAGTTAGAATAACAGACAGGAAGCATTAAAAGGAGGGCGGGGCTTGAAATCATTGTTCTTCCTTTGTTAACCTTGGTTACCTGCAAGGAAACACTTGCAGTCATAATTGCTTTGCACAAAAAGGATATTGCTGCTAGTAAGATTGCACCTAAATCTATGATTTATTGGATCATCAAGAACTGCAAGGAGAGAGGTTTTAATTGTTGTGACGAAGGCTTCAGGGTGCACAAGAAAGTCCAGCCAGGACTAAGGTTGATTCAGCTGCGTGATTGGGGCACCACCTGTGCAGAGCTTGCTCAGGAATGGCAGCAGGCAGGTGTGAGTGCATCTGTATGCAGAAAAGAAGCCACTTCTCTTTAGGAAAAACACCAGAGACAGACTGACATACCGCAAAAGGTAGAGAAAAGGAGAGCGCTACCATCAGTCCTGTGTCATGCCAACAGTAAAGCATCCTGATACCATTCATGTGTGGGGTTGCTTCTCAGACAAGGGAGTGGGCTCACTCACAATTTTGCATAAGAACACAGCCATGAATAAACAATGGTACCAAAACAACCTCCATGAGCAACTTCTCCCAATCATCAAAGAACAGTTTGGTGACGAACAATGCCTTTTCCAGCATGATGGAACAAAGTTGGAAACAGACATTTCCAAAATGTCTTGGTCTGCTGAGGCAGTAACATTTCCCTTGAGTGGAACTAAGAAGCTTAGGCCAACCCTAGAGAAACAACCTTGTAGCATTATCCCTCCTCCACCAAACTTTACCGTTGGCATTACGCAGTCAGGCAGGAAACGGTTTCCTGGCATTTGCCAAAGCCAGACTTGTCTATCAGACAGACAGATAGAGAAGAGTGATTCGTCATTCTACAAATTACGTTTCCACTTTGCAGTGTCCAGCGGCGCTGTGCTTTATACAACTCCATCCGACACTTGGCATTGTGCTTGGTGATGTAAGGCTTGCATACAGCTGCTCGACCATGGAAACTCCTGCCAGGAAGCTCCCGGCAAACAGTTTTAGTGCTGATGTTAATGCCAGAGGAGGTTTGGAACTCTGCAGTTATTGAGTCAGAAGAGTCTGTTATGCATTATGCACCTCAACACTTGGTGACCCCTTACTGTAACTCTACTTGGTCTGTCACTTTGTGGCAAATGCTTCTAATTTCCAATAATACCACAACAGTTGCAACGGTGGCATCCTTTTACAGTACCACACACAAATACAGTGAGCTCTTTAGAACGACCCATTCTTTCACAAATGTTTGTTAAGGCAAACTGCATGGCTAGATGCTTAATATTATAGTTTTTCTTAATCATATTTTAAAACCTGGTTTTCTTGCTAGCTTGAGTTACCTTGGATGCAAATAGTTCTATGTGGCATTGATTGCATCTCAGCTTTGTTCCTGGACATGGGGACTGTAAAGGCATCTGTAGTGGCATGCCTTGTGCGGTGTTCCTGTTTGTCGGAACTTTGCACCAAACTGAGCAGACAGCTACACACACACAAAGACCTCATGTTTTGCAGTCAGTCACTTCTCAACTGTGATATAGGAGAAATTGACATTAATTTCATTGGACATTTGCACTCCAATTACATCATAGTTCTGTCTACATATGCTGCTCTGTTCTGGAGAAACCACCATTTCCTCTTTTGTGGTATCTGACCTACAATAGAGCAGAAGCCCATGTGCCACAAAACAAGGGCATGTAAGAAGATCTGTTATCTGAGATGTCAAGCAGATGACTAATAAATGTATATATGTTTTGATCACATTAGCTTACTAGTTACAAGAAAATACCCATTTCATGACCTCCACTTGCTTGAAAACCAAGATGTATTTGCAATACTTTTTGTTTACAAATACTTTTTTACCAACTTTTTACCAACAATTACAATTGTTTATTTTAACACTGTGGCTGTTATTAACTTTACATCCACATCGTATACCATCCCCTGCCTTCCAATGCCATCCCATGCCTTCGAATGCCATCCTATGCCATCTCATTACTTCCCACGGCTTCCCTTGCCATCCGATACCATCTTATGCCTTCCTATACCATCCCATGCCTTCTGATGCCATCCCATGCCTTCCCTTGCCATCCCATGCCATCCTATACCATCCCATGCCTTCCCATGCCTTCCCATTCCTTCCCATGCCATCACCACCACAGACTAAGAGTAGCAGAAGTGGGTAAACTACTGTAGTTTGACCCCCCCAAAAAAGAGTAATCGCCTTTAACTTTAAACAATGAATTGATGGACAGGTACAGTTGTGGTCAAACGTTTACATAGACTTGTGAAGAACATGTATGTCATGGCAGTATGAGTTTCCAATAATTACTACAACTCTTATTTTTCTGTGAACAGTCATGAAATGTGGTTCTTTAATGACTTTGTTATGGGCCTTCTGAAATTGGGACCAAATCTACTGAAGACCCATAATAAAGTCATAAAAGAACCAAACTGTTTTTGTGACAAAGAGGTATGTGCTCCAATGATTCCATCACAGAAAAATAAGAGTAGTAGAAATCATTGGGAACTCATACGGCCATGACATACATGTTCTTCACAAGTGTATGTGAACTTTTGACCACAAGTGTATATGTGATTTCATTCTTTCCTTTTTTCTGTTATGGGAACATGAATGTGCAAACATGTAGAACCCTTTTTCAATTTTCTGTGACTTCAGCAGACTAGCTTAGTCGACACAACTTGCATAGACCAGAGGTTTCAATTTAAATCTGTCAATAAGATGCTATGTTTATCTCCCTCTGGTGGGCATCCAGAGTCATTTACAGCAGTGACTGCATACATGCTCATACTACACATGTGTTGAACCCTGTGGGAGTCAAACCCAAAACGTTGGTGTTGTAAGCATCAAGCTCTTGCAACTGAACTACATGCAGGGCAGGCCATAGGCATAAGCAACATAAGGAGCCGCTTAGGGCCCCCATCCGTCAGGGGGCCCCGGATAGCCTGACTTGAGAGTCCCAAATATTTCTTTTTCTTTCCTCTGAATCTCACTTTAGATGATAAACAGAACATTGTTATATATATATATATATATATGTATATATACATATAAATAGTGTTATTTATTTTAAGAGTCAGTGTTATACAAAAATATACTAAACATAATTTAAATGTGCCATTTTCAGTAACCTCTGAGGATTTTCAGAGGACAAAATGTTTTGCAAAGGCACTATATATAAAACTGTTGCTAGCTAATATCTCAGATTTGTTTTTCCCTTTCAGTCAAATCTGGTCAAAATAAAGATTTTTTAGGGTAAAGAATTTGTCATTTAAATCCCTGCTTTTTATGTATTTATTTTAACCATCCATTAAGATATTCTGAGAAATACAGTATTTCTTTGGCTTCACAGACACTCAGCAAGACATGAAAGTTATGTCCTTTGGGTGTAGCTAAGAACTTTCAAAACTAATATGGTGCACTTTTTCCTCAGTATTTCACACTGAGAGAAATACTGTCAGATGAGCATCGTATCACCAGTGGCAATGAAGTTGAAGACTGAGTATAGCACTATATAGTCAGATCCTTAATAATAAATACAGAGCTCTTAAGGTAGTCCAAGACAACTGGCAACTCCGCTTATAAACATTTAATAACAAGACTGGTGATAGGATATAACTTTAATGTGATACTGTGGAATTATGTATTAAGCCATACACTGGTGCTCAATGCATTTTCAGAGTACTTGCAAGGCTTTTAGAAGGTCTAGAATGCTATATATAACGTTCACTTTTAAAATGGGACACTCGTGTTTCTTGAAGGTTTATAAAGGGTCACCAGTGACATTGCTTGAAGAGAGGCTACTGTTTAAGGTTTAGAAACAGAATGTCCTTAGTGGAATTAATAATTTATTATACAATATTTAATATTTATTTATTTCAGCGTGTCCATTACATTACTTCCTTTGGAAGAATTTTATTATGCCATCTGGCTCCATGTAAAGTTTTTTTTATTTGCCTTGATTAATGCTCACGTTTACAGGTGTGGTTATAAAATCAATCATAATACTACTACTAACCATACTAATCATCATGCTAATTAGAAATGCAATCAAAAACACAGACAACAAGCAAAGCTGTTGTTGTCAGATCCAGCCGACAGTAGAACCGAATTAACATAGTAGGTCCCTGACATGTTTTCTGATCTGCTCCGTCTTTAGCAATGCCTTTAATGAGCCCAGAGACTCTGCAGCCCTGACAGTGACTGGAAGTGCGTTCCACAGTTGAGCAGTCACACAACTGAAAAAGCTCTCACCCATAGTTTTTAGATTGCCGCGGCGCTGCAGATGGGAGATGGGCCTGGAGAAGGGCAAGTGTACACCGAGATGTGGATAGTACAGCTTAGTAGATGTTACCCTGGATTTCAAAGTCGATGGGGAGCCATGGAAGGTTGAACAGCACAGGATAGTGCACTAAACTGGCATTTATTACATGGAGCAAGTGCTAAGTTAAAAAATATAGGTGCACCGAGAAGAATGACAAACTCTATAAAGGGCTCCATAAAAAGCTTTTACATTCTTTCAGAAGTTCTGTTGAATGCATAATTTTCCTTAGGACTTTATTGGTAATTATTCAATGTTTTGTACAAATTCAAATAGTAAAAAATGAACATGCAGTGCATTTGAATTATTTAGTCACATCAGTAGATTTGTTGATTTGTTTTGCAGAGGTGTTCGTAAGGAAATATGCAGCACGGTCCTGTACATATCGAAGCCTTTGTGGAATATAAGACAACGAAAGGGGCGTTACACTAGTCTGTGAGACAAAGGAGGGGATTCTTCACCCAGTGTTGCCCAGTGGTTGACTGTGACAGCATGTTTAGTAACCATGTTTAGTAAACTGTTTGTCACAGAGCTGACTTTCAAATATCACAGCCAGGTTGCAAAGCTCACTGGAGGTTTAGAGGAATGTGTGCTTAATAGTGTGCTTGTAGGTGCCCATGTTGTTTACCATAGTCACAATTCTTAAGGTATTTATTTTTTGGTGTGTGTGTGTGTTTGGGGTCCTTTTATATACAATTCCAGTTTTTCTTTGCATATAAGCTTAAATGTTTCATTTATCATCTCTTATCAGTAACTCCCTCATTGGCCAACCAATACTAATCTTGCTATAGCTTGCATTGCATATCAACACATATAGCCACCTGCCCTTTACATTAGAGTGCTGTAGGCTCTTTGCATGTTTTCACCAATTACATGTACGGAATTTGCAGGTCATGTAGGCCATGCCCAACACACATAGCTCAACACACACTATCCATTTTCCTGCGATAGTCTGCTTAGGAAGTATGATAACGTATGACTCCTAAACAAAAAACTGTTAAATAAAGACAACAGCCAAAACCTAAACAGTTGTGGCATGTAACTGGGACACTAGGTGCCTTGTCTTTCTAAATGGGGGAAAGCAAGCAAAATGATTGATTGTAATTAATCAATAAATACATTTTTTATTGTGATTACCAGTAAATATTTGATTCAGTTGCAAATAAAACTGGCAGAAACCACTTTAGACCCTGTGAGTTTTCTGTCATGAAGCTCTTTGTCTTTTGTAAAAAAAAAAATCACAAAAAATAAGCAACGTTTTTTACTTTCAACAAAATCACAAACAAAATCAGCCTTGCAGTTTAGTTTGTTGCATATAAAGGTTGATATGATTAAATTGATTTGCTTTCATTTGAGAGAAATGCTGATCTATATGTTGCAAATTAATGGTGCTAACTCATGTGCAGGCTGGAATTTCGTCTGTGCATGAGTCCTGGAGGAAGAATTTAGCTGTTCACAGACACAGATTAGACAAAAACACAAAGCTCTAGGTGTTTTAATTAAGTGTTGATTGTCATTTTGTGTATTTTGCAATATCAACACATGATGCTGTTGGGAAATCATTTTTCATTAGCTGAGTCACCTGGTGCCATTAAGAAAGAGAGCGTCTCCATACTATATAGCAAGGGTTTCCAACCCTGCTCCCGGAGAGCTACTGTCCTCGTGGTTTTCACTAAAACCCTAATTAAGCACACCTGACTCTAATAATTAGACAGTTAATTACTGAATGAGGCTGCATATACACGGGGTTGGAGTGAAAACAACCAGGACATTTACTCTCCAGGAGCAGGGTTTGAGACCACTGGTTTTAAAAGGGAATGTCGAGGCGTTTCTCAAACCGTGTTAGCATTGGTTTAACTTAACAACAAATGCCAGGCAATACTTCCCAATTAACACAAGCCCCATGACCTTTTTGTTTCTCCACGTTTTCCAAGTCACATCACCATTCATACAGTCTCAAAACATTGTGCTTTTGGGTATGGTTGCATCCAATTCCTTGCCTATGATACAGTCACATGGCCACGTCAAAAAGGAAATACTGTGTGTCACAATGTGAGCCTTTACATTTGACTACACCATTGACAAAAGCTCATCATACTGGGGATACCAATATGCGTGGTTAGGGAAAATGTTTGGGGCAAATGTGCAGAGGCAACGCGGTACTCAGGGAGAATGGTGGCACTGATGCACGTCTGAATAGTAGAAGAAGTGGCAAATGTATTATGAGAGGGCCAGAGACCTGTTGATGGATCTACGTACTGGTCCAAGACTGTTCTTCGTTCAGTAACCTCAAGCCAAAAGGGCCTATGCTGCCAAACAAGCATTCACCCACTATACCTCATCCAGGACAAGGAAAGAGTCCCTTCCTAGTTGGATGCCTTCTTCAAGATATAATGCGTATGATCAAGGAACATTCTGGGTTTTCCTGGTGATAAGATTTCGGAAGAGGCCCATCCACATCCAGGATTTCCACTTGTAGGAATGGTTCAGGGTGACTGGCTCAATGAGAACCCCAGACCAACACGTTATCCAAAGAAACTTGCTCCTTACAACACAAACAATTATTTAGTGAAAAAGGAAAGGGGGGATTTTTCCTGTGGCATACTCATCTCACTACCTGAGTTGACTTCCTGCCTGTCGGGGCCTGTCCAAGCCCACAGTGTCACCACCCCCTGCCTCAGCCCCGATGTTTTACACTGCTATATTATTGTGCCGGAGGAGTAGGGTCAGTTCTGTTTCTCCCTTGTATATCTACGGAATGCGCTCTGTAAACTTTACTTGTCTCATTTTAACTTAAGAGGACATGAGGTCTTGGCTCACACCTCGGGAGTACCAGGCTTGACAAACCTGTTGCTGTCTATGTCCAAAACCATCTTGGTTTTATTGTAGATCAAGATGACTCGCCACACTTCAGAGGCTGGTTCCTCTTGAGAGTCTTCCTAAATATTGTCCCATTAGGCAGTTTTTTCTAGCCATTGAGCTTCAACACTGTTGTTGCTTGTTGTAGGTTTCAGGCTAGGCATTTTGGAAAAGCACTTTGTAACAACTGCTGATGTAAATACATTTGATTGATTTATTGAATGACTACCCATTATAGAAACGCTGTATGAAAGATTGGTCATGGACTTGGTGGGTGCTTTAACAAGCTCAGCACTGGGTCGTGAGTACATACTCTTTGTAATTATTGATTATATGATTGATGATGGGATTATGCAACCTGATACCTAGAGGCCAATATCCATAATATTGGATATTTTGTATCCAATAAAAGGATTACAAAATATCTGAAGCTCAAGTTCATTCAATTTGGGACTTACTAGGGATTTGTGCAGATATATGGGTGATATTAATGAATTCAGAAACAAAACTGTCAAGTCTATGTAGAGGAATATGGTTAAGCACATTTGTAAAAATTGGGATATGATTTGCCTTTCAAAAACTGTATCCGGGGATAAGGAGATTGTGATGGAGGCCTGGGATGGTCAGCAATTCCCTCATCAAAATGCTGACAGTTCAGGTAATGTTCATGAGAGACTAGATGCTTGCAGTATGGCCCAATGTGCCAACACCTGTAAAGGTTCCTGCAGAAGCAACAAGAGGCCTAGAATCACACTGCCACGTCTACAGAATTTAGCCCGGCTGAGGAACGCAAACTATCACTATCCCCCTGAAATGTTAACACAGCAACTATTGCTCAACCTGCTAGGTTGTACTTAAACAAGAGGCATGTAGGTAAACAGTAAAAAGAAGGACTGCAGGACTAATAGGGCAGCATCAAGCCCAGGCGGCATGTAACCCAGGCCCTGCTTTCCGAAAAGCCATTCAGATGCTACTCATTAGGGGGATGTCTCATAGCTACACAGCAGAGAGAAGACACAATATCAAACAGTCAAGCATCATGTTGAATTGATTCTTCTTTTCTAAGCAAAGACAAATTATTTTCATGATTATTTCCTAAATTTATTTTGTTTATTGTGTTTATTTCTACATATTTTTCTCACTACAGGAGTTTACATTTTTTTATTAGCCAAATCAAAAAAAACTGTTTACTGCCAATACACAGCTGTACAACGGACACAGCTGCTGCGACAGCGACCACACTTTACAATTTACTTGGAGTTGTACCTTTTCTAGTTTGTTATGTTGTACAAATGTTGTCAATTGGGCTTCACTCATTCCCTTTTAGTTTTAAATTCTTATGAACATGTACATGGATACGGTAGTTCGATAGGTCTGGCCTACAGTTTCAAGTTCTCACAAATCTTACCCAACAGTGTGTTTCACTCACATAGAAATTGAAATGCCTTGTCACTATTTAGAGGTGTTACAAATGAAAGAATCAGAACCATGGTCACAGTAATCTGCGACTGAACAAGAAATTGTTCCACTGTCCCAGAGAGAGATAAAAAACACTGTCACTCAACAGCCTCTTCGCGGAGACTTCCCTTTTCAATGTTGTTGCACATTGGCTATATGCATTACGTGACATACATTTACTTTGCTGTGCTTGACCACAGTTTTGTTTTCTAATGATGGTAAATGTAGATTTTTTCCGTTTTAGCTGAAATTTGATGAAAGTTCATTAGAGAATTGTCCAATGCAATGTAAACTAGCAGATAATTCCATGTATACCCAACTGTAAAAATTGCGTAAGAAAAAGAATCAAGCAAATCTTCTGACCACATGCAGCCACCCAGCGGAGCAAAAATATACTTGTATACATGTATACATTGTATACAATGTGTCTAATGCAGGACTGTGTGTTGGCAGCTCAAGTAACGGCTGGGCACGCAGAGCAAGAATCAGCCAACAGAATCTGGTCTCAACACATGGCATTATAAATAACCTAAAATATATACAGGTGTGATGTTTCTTAAACGACCACATAAAAAGTACATTTGTTAAATTATTAGAATTAATAGCGAAAGTACAGCTTAAAGAGTAACCAGACTTGTACTATTTCTTCTGAACATGCACTGAAATACCTTTTTATTTAGAGGCAATAATAGCAATTAAAATATGTATGAATGGCATGTTTTGTACTACAGAAAAGATGATGTCCAATGAGAAAAACACATACAGGTATTTGTCAGTCTGTGCTCAAAGAGCCGTCTACAGAAATACACAGCTGTCTTTCAGACCTACTGAATGTAATCATTATCCCATGTGACACTAGCAGGCAGACAAGGATACTGAGTTGATGAGAAAGATAAAGAAGAATGTCAAGAATTGTGCAACTGGCAGAGGAATGAAAAGTAATTATTTAAGTGAGGTGTAAATGCAGTTAATTAACTAACCAATGACCTTAAATGGCAAATATTACACTTTTTTTATTTTACCAATCTTTTAAGATTACTGGTTAATGATTAAGTCCCTATACCCAAACCTTATCTGATGAACACACCTAACAATGGTTACTGTGTAATTTTTACACCTCTGGCAACAGGTGATCCACAAACAGGCAAATAGTTGTTCAGTACCACGGCGGTGGGGACCCTGAAACGTTCTGTCCCACCATTAACCATTATTACCATTAAACATTAGACCTGCAGCAACTGCAAAAATTATTTCACTTTGCGATTTCATGCCCCAAAATATTTCAAGCTCTTTCAGAGTGCAAGGGGTCTAACCCGATAGTACATGGGCACACCTAATAAGCTGTCCTCTGACTGTATGTCATAAAATACAAAATAAAATTTAGATGTTTGAGGGCAGTCAATATTTGGTTTCAATTAAATCAATGATAGTGTGGACGTGAATATTGTTCTTTATTATTGAAGCCTTCCATTTTTCTATCCAGGCAAGATCCCAAACCAATTTGGGATTGGTCTCATGGGAGTCCATGGAACTCCTGGTGTATGGGATGGTCAACCTTGCAGCGACAAAGCTCCTATACTGTATTTGGTATTAATGTTGTCTGTTGGTTATATACATTGTACTAATTCAGTAGCATTCTTTAGCAATGTGGAATGAAAAATAGCAATGTGTACTGCAATTTTGTCATGCTGTGGGGAGATCATTGTTCCTGAATGTAGTAGTTCAACCATGCCCAAAAACAGGTTAGTACAGTATGTATTGTATGAGGAACATTTGGAGTGAGGAGCAGAAGGGTTCAATCTAAGAGCCCACTACCAATTGAACCCTTCTCTTTCTTCTCCAGAGCTGTATGTGTAGTAATGTCCATAACAGCTGGGGATGACATTGTACTGCTTTTATCTGTACAAAATTAATGGCTTGGTTCCAACGCTATACATCTATTTTAATTATCTAACTCCAACGTGATCTTTTTTCCTGTCCCATGCATATTGTCCGAAGCTTTAGCACATCTTGAGTGTTTTTTGTGAAGATTAAACCTTATAGTCTGCCTGCAATTCAATGGAATTCAGAAATGCATAGACTGTGTTTAGGGTATGATATAGTCCAGGAAGGATCACCATATCTTTGGCCCCAGTTGAACAACATGTCTTTATTATTCTTTTGTAGAGTGATATACAGTAGGTAACTCTATCATACTTTCAGCATTTCAATGATATGATAATTTATTAGACATGCTGGTTTTCTTTCTGTTTGGTTGTATTTAACTCGTCATGGGGGGCTTTAAAGAGCACAGTTCTAACACTGGGAACAGCTTCTTCACTTTTCTAAGAGTCTTAATAGTTTAATGGAAGTGCAAGGCTGTGTTAACGGTGGGTGTTGAAACAAGTTGTAGGTTTTCAAAGGCACTGTTGCGATAAATAAATATGATGGAGAGGTTTAATTACCTGATTGCTAGCTTGGAAACAAGATCACTTAAAATAGACAGACAGGGACATTAAAGACCTGTACTGTAATGTACTCCTACACCTTTCCAAGTGGAGAGTGGCAGTCCGTTGCTATGATACACAATGACGTTTCTAGATACTCTTCACTGGTTCCTTCCTGCCTCTGCTGCCAATGGTGTCTCCTAACTCCCCTTCCCTTGTTTCCTGACCACTAGGTGGTTTCAAATAGACAGCTAAAAGCCGTTCTGAAGCAACTCAAGTAGAAAATAGAATGATGTGGTGGAGTCTATCGTATGTTTAAAAACACTTATAATAGTTCAAGGTTATATACATGGCGTACACTGTAGATCCACTCTTACATGAAATGGACATGAAATGTGTGCTTCCAAGTTTCTCAGTCAGTAGAGTATAGCTCGGGATGTCTGCTAAATGGCTTGTATCAAAATGATGGAGGTACATGCTTAAATACAGAGGTTAGTAAACCCAACACTACCAACTTTTCCCCCTGTATTCTCTGTCATTTTTTGTGGTTTTATATATTCCCTTGTATTTAACGTTTATCTGTTCATTTCTATTTTCTTTTTCAGTATTTCTGCGTTCCCGGGTCTTATCCTGCAATTAATGCCCTTGGCCTGGTCATTATTGAAAATGTCATTTGGTTTTGAATCGACTTGGTTCCGCAGTAGTTGAATATAACAATTACAAGTAACAGGTCTCTAATATAAGTAGCTTCTGAAGCGTTGTAAGCCAATAGTTAGTGTGTATACCCTCTTCTAAAGGCACCATTGCCCCATTGATTCCCAAATCCTGTTCACTTCTCCTCGACTGTTCTCTCCCGTACAATTTTCAGGGCTTTCAACAAATGGGACATGTGTCCCTGGAATATACTGACAGTTCCACTGAGTATTTACCAACAATGATGTTCACAGGAGAATATATTTATAGTATAAGATAACCTACTTTATGCCGTGCATCATACATTTTATATTTATTATTTCTGGGTGCATATCACAACAGTTTTTTTTGTTTGTTTTGAATATTGAATATTAAGTTTGTTTTTGAATATTGTTAGACATTTATGTATAGCTCTGATCCTAAAAGAAACCCCTTGGTAATGTTCAATTTTATATTTTTCCGTCACTACTCCTGGAGAAGCAGCTCTTAAACCCTGTGCAGTAGGCCTAAATAAAACGTGTGATTCCCCCTCATCGGTTCATCTTCGTATGATGGTATTTCAAACACAGATCCATGGTTTCTACAGATTCTAGAGGATTCTATCCTCTACAGATGGAGATGTTAAAGATTGATCTCAAACCGAGAAGGCAGAGTGTTGAGTCATTATGCTCACCATGTAACCTTTCCTTGGTCTCCGAACAGCATGAGCCTCCCTCACATGATGCAGGCTCTATTACTCGTCTTTGTTGGACCACAATACCTTGGGGCAAGAGGTTTCTCTGGCCCTGTTGACTGTCAATGATGCAGTTTAGCTTTTTTGTTTCTCCGAGGCCCGGGGAAGAAATATAATTGAGAAATCAGCAGGGCCCTTTCCTCCACCTCAAAGTCATTCGCTTACATACTGTGTTCCCACACCAATCATCAGCTTAACGGCTTAGCCATATTTGTACTTGAAGATTGTATGGCTGGTGGCTTCTGCTTCTTATCCTGGCAGGGGCTGTGAGGAAAAGTGGCCAACATTTGGTCTGGCACGCACACAGTATTGATCTATTTGCAGTATTATTCCCTCACAGAACTCAGATGATTAAAATCATTTGCACTGGCGAAGCACGTGTAAGTGTATAACCTTAAAAGATCTGACATGAATCATTGTGCACCGAGTGTAGAGCAATACATGCCTCTCAAATAAGCAACAGTTGACTCCAGTGATGAACCTTTCTTTTTGGTTTCTTAGTCGAGTGTTTAATGCATCCCAGGGTGATGGACAAAGTAATACGCCACGCATTAAACATTATGCCCAGATTAATAAAACATTTAGCTTTTGTTTTCAACAAGGCCATTGCGGCACTGAGCATAATACATGGGGCTTTTCGAAAAGAATAAGCGCAATGCCATTGCAGGGCAATCTGCTTTAACCGTGCAAGATATGACAAGTTCATTTGGGAAATTATTAAAAGGACAGGGACAGTGTACACATACATGAACACATACACACAGTATATATTGTCAGGCTTATCTTCTATTCGTCAGTAATTGTTTTTTAGAATTCTGTTGACTTAAAGTTTGAAGGGTATTTTCTTATGTGTGGGATAGATGTATTGGATACACAAACATGTGTAAGGCATTGCTATGCTAGTTCAATGTGTGCGTTCTTGACCTAAATGGAATTCATGCCTTATTGTCACAAAGAAAAACATTCTTTTCGAGTTTTCGGAACTTGAGAATGAGAAACATGCATTGGTACACATTTTCTCACAGATCCTTGTGTCATCCTTTCAAGGGAGAGGTGAATACTTTCAACTTGAAAAACAGATGGGTAACATCAAACTTCACAAGAACAATTAGTCTTCAAAGAACCAGATTTCTTATTATTTAAAAGTTGACTTCTGTATATTACTGTTATCATTTATTAAAAAACATTTTATGGTAACATCAAGTCTGACTATTTGTATATTCATAAAATATGCATAAGCAGTTCTTTTGGCAACATAGCAGGGAAAAAAATTAAATGTTGAACTGGAACATAGCCTGAAGTTGTTGACATGTTCATTGCTTGCTGGCCTAACACCTTTAGAATATTGACTTGAATCCTAAAGAAATTGTTTTGCTACAGAATAATTTTCATATACCCAGTACATCTACAACAATTATGATTTACAACTAGTCAGTATAAATAATTTTCTTTAACTACCTGTCTGACCCAAAGAGTGAAAAATACATTTGTGGCTGAATTTTCAATGCTGATGTAATGAAGACCTCAATTGCATATTAATAATAACAATTGAGCAAAGAGTGAACCAGAGTAACATGTTTAACATATTTTAGGTCAGCTACATTTTTAGTAAACTAATGATTATAAATGACAGTTGATGGTTAAGACTTCTATTACATCATTTTCATGAGCTATGAACAAACTGACACAAGATTATTAGACTGAAGCATTTGCAGATTCTAAGGATCAGAGGGTGGATATCAAGCCAGTATTTTAGGAATGAAGCACTGATTACTCACTGTCAATCATTAGGTTCAGCGGTGGAAGTCACACTGTACATACAGTGGGAAGAACAAGTATTTGATACTGCCAATGTTGCAGGTTTTCCTACTTACAAAGCATGTAGAGGTCTGTAATTATTATCGTAGGTACACTTTAACTGTGAGAAACGGAATTTAAAACAATAGCAGCAGTGTAGCAGTGTATCAAATACTTGTTCTCCCCTCTGTATGTCTTTGTGCTATTTTTACCATCTTGTAGAAAGCCTTCCCAGAAGAGTGGAAGCTGTTATAACTGCACATTGGAGACCAACTCAATATTATTGCCTATGGATTTAAAATGGGATGTCCTACAAGCACCGGTAGGTGTAATGTGTAGGTGTCCCAATGCTGTGTCATGGTGTTCTAATCTTTTCTCATGACTGTAATAACATTCTACTAAAAGGAAAGGCAAGGCTCATAAACAACATTTACTGTATATTTTCATGATTTCACCTGTCCAAGAAAGGGACAACAATCAGAAATCAGTAACAAAACTAAAGGGTTTTCAAACGATGAATGATGGCATTCAACACTGGTCTTACAAAAAAATACCAAGCCTAAAATCCTGAAGGGAAATTATGATGTAGATTGAATAAACTTTGAACGCCCGGAACCTAAGAACACATGTTAAGGGGTAGAGGGCTCCTGGGTTGGCTAGTTATCTCTTGGCAAATATGTGAGTGTGTGAGGAAGTAAATTACTGAGAATTAGAGGGCACATGCCTAATATCTGACAGTCCACCACAGACCGGGCAAAATTCACCATGACTGCGTGATCCTAGCCACCCCGACAAATAGGCTACTGCAGAATTGATACTCAGGACTGAGGGGGTGTCAGGAGACACAGCAGGGCCATCCAAAAATAATCCTAAAAAGGCTGAAATTAGCATCACTCATATAGTAGATCTGGACCTGCAAAAGTAAATCACCAGATTAGTAACTAACTACCCTAAGACAAGGATAGTCATGATAGTTTTTCCTATAATTCCATGTAAGTGACAACTCAGCTCCTGTCATAGAGTTAGAAGCAAGATATCCCAGAGGGGAGAAGGGAGCTTGCCAGGCAAAAACTGTCCAGGGCCTCACTGTTCACGTTCACTCTCCAGTGCTGGACTACACTCAATCCCTGGACCTAGTGAAGAGATAATATACTCTGCTATATTATTGTGCAGTAGGACAAGGGTACACTGCAATAATCTATGATTAAGTTAAGCCTCTGGGTTATGCGTTCCACTGGGAGGACTGTTCTCTAGCCCAAACCCAAGGGAGGGAACCTCCTACTTATTATGCCACCCTGAGGATGGGGAAGTAATGTCTCCAGATCTCCTCCCAGGTTTTTATGCTGCCGTAGTTCATGTTTGGGTCACTAGGGAGTTTTCTCCTAGTGACTGTTTATCAACATTCTTTGTTGATTGCTCTTTTAGATTTTTGGACATCTGTTCAGACTGTTCCGACTTTCTGGTGTATAAAGGGCTCTATAAAATTAATTTGTATTTCAAAAAATGTATGTTCCAATTGTGTAGTTGCATTAGTTTATCAGTAACAGTGGACAAGGGTCAGTATTATTAGGTATCATTGTGAAGCTTAGAAATTATCTCTAAAACCTTCCTGCTGTCATGTTTAAGGAGGGTATAAGCCCTTAAACCAAGCCTCAGGACTACCTGGCAAAAATAATTCATAGCTGTCCCTGTCCAATGTCCTTTTAGGTGTTTTGCAGTTTCCGTCTGGTGAATACTGCTGCCTCTGCCCAAGCCTGACCTGATTGTCAGAAGACTGTGATGGCCACTTTCTGAGTGGATCTGGAATGGAATGCTTCAAATCATAGTTGCAAATACAACCTCGTTTTAGCCACTGGGCCGACAGATTTTGATCTAAGATATGCATCAGATTCCATAGTGCAATTATCCTGACAAAGCATCTGACCATCCAGTGTGAAGATCCCATTAAAAGAAAATATCTTAATGAGAGTAAATTCTCTGTCTATTTCTAGTTACGTAGACTTGTTGAACTTCCAACAACCTCAGCAATCCTCAAGCTGTGATCATTGGAGGATACGTTTCACTTGTCAAACCATTCCCCTCACTGTGGGAAGAGTTTGAGAAAATAATTTTCCGTTGGAGAAAATACATGGACAGAAACTCCCATTCCTTATCCCGTACATGCATTTTAGCATCTGCATATATTGTCTTCTGTCGTTATATGTTCTCTGCCACCTGCTGCACCATTACACCAAAGGTACTGCTAAAAGAAATGTGAATATCAATCGTATTTAGCTAGGTATCATTTTCGAGTGGCTGGACTTTGCATATACTATACTGTGAAAACAAAACCGGTCCTAAAGTGCGAAATTGCTAAACTGTGATGGCCGCTCTCCGACCGCTCACCCCACGGACACACCTGCATCCCATCAGTCATTACCCTGTGTATTTAGGTCCCCTGTCTTCCCAGCACTTCACGGGTTGTTGTCTTCCATACACGTTGGTTACCGTGTTGTGGTGAGCTTCTCTTATATTAAAGGAAAGTACTTTTCTTTTTTGTTTTGTTTTTGCCTCTCCCTTTCCCCTCGACACATCACAAAAACCCCTTATGGGTCTAAAGGAGGCAGAGTTCTCATCTAGCTACAATATACTGTAGATCCCCGATGGTTTGGATTCCCACCTCTCTCTTGCAATCAAAAGCATGATCTAAATTGGAAGTGGCAAAGGATGGGTTTCACTTATCAGGAGCAGAAATGACATTGGAAAAGGTCAAAGATTCATTATAGGTCTGAATACGCTTTGCGTTCTACATTGTAAAAAGCTGAGGTTTGTGAAAATAGAGCGTTTTATAGTATGTGATAGTTGAAAAAATGGGGTGTTGTATAAAAGCAAAGATGTTATCAGGCACGTTCATTTGCTCAGGCATTGCTGATGCCTGTTGAAAAATATTAAAGTGCCTGTGTAGGTATTTTTTCAGTTAACCATATTAGAGTATCAATCAATCAATCAAATGTATTTAGAATGCCCTTTTTACATTAGCAGTTGTCACAAAGTGCTTTTACAAAACACCCAGCCTAAAACCCCATTGAGCACACAACAACAGGATTGAAGCACGGTGGCTAGTAAAAACTCCCTACGGAAAGTAGGAAAAAACCTAGAGAGGAACCAGGCACAAAGGGGTGACCAGACCTCATCTGGCTGAGCTGGGTGATGTTTTAAGAATACTATTAACAATTTATACATTCACATTGGCTGTGTCCAGACGTCTGTAAAGCCTAATCTAGGTCAGAAGCATGCCCAGGTTTGCAGGACAGGGACAGTCCTGGCTGGGACAGTCAGAGTATACAGCAATGCTTGATGACATGGCAGGCACTCAATGGTTGACCAGCCGAACTCAACAATATGCTACTCATTTCGTTTGAGCTAGTACTATTGGCTGCACGCTGTTAGGGAAGAGCAATATTCTGTAATACGAGTGTTTCAAAACAGCAGAATAATTATGAAATTCAGAATAAAGATGGAAAAAGTAATACACTGAACAGGGAATAGGAATCCGTTTGGGACTCAGACATAATCTAGGCATAATTACCAGATGGGGCAATGATTCTATGGATATTGGCAAGGCAATAGTAAAGACTATAGAAATAGAATGAAAGAAATAATCTACAATGGAATGAGTAGAGGAGCTGCAGATGCTGCATTGTCTGTAATCCTCAAGCAACCACACAGTAATCCTCCCATTTGAAATGGGAAACAAAGCCAATTGTATCCTTAAGTTAAAATGGCTTACTTACCATGATTTGCAATACAGTGTCTAAGATCCAGCAAACAGTGTTTATACCTGTAATAATGGGTTCACTTTGACCTTCTCCTGAAAGAAGGATTTACTGACTGCTGTCGTTACTACAGACATTCCTATGGTTGGCACAGTCAAAATCTGCACGTAAAACTCTTGCTCTATTTCTGTAATAAAACATAATTTTGCATGCTTCATGTTGGCTTCTGTCCACTATAGATCCGTGAACAAAATCATTAAACCACAAGTCAGGAAAGAACATTTCTTATTATCATTATCCAAGATGTTGATCTTAAGTTCTTACCTGTTCTCCAAAGGTATTTGTCTTTAGCAGCATATTTATATTTGACCAAACCTACAGCTATTTCATCAGGAAAAGACAATAGTTCTCACAATATAATGTTTCAACCTATGGTTCATGGTTTAATGAAAGTCACCTGGTTAACTCCTATCAGGTATGGACAGGATGTGTGGTTAGCGTGTGTGGGGCCCATTGTAATGGCCCAGCACCACATCCTATCTCTTGCCCTTTGTTCAGAGTTGGGCACTTGTGTTGTATTAAGTTTCTTATGCCCATAATCTCTCGATCGGTGGACGATTATGCAATTACCTTCTCAAAATTTTGCTCCATATACATGGAGATCAATATATGAATGTTGGTTTAATTAACGGACACTCAACAGGGGTGAGCCCATAAAATTGGTGAGCGATACAGTGTGAAAAGAGGGCAATTATTAAATTGACGCCTGTATAGATTCTTTACGACATTCCTCTCCATTGGATTTTATTTGTGTCAAAAAGACACAAATAGTTTCACATTGCCGTTGGTTGAATTTTCTCTTTAACTAACTGGTTTTAACAAGGTCTTTTGACATGAGAAAAAATACATAGAGAATTACCGTTCGCATTTATTATTTAGTGTAAGGTTCACCTTGGCCGTTTTCTTTGTTAGATTAAAATAATAATTTCAAGCAGTAAATAATCTGCACTGGGACACATCACATTCTCTGAACGCCAGTGAATTATTTATTATAATCTGGCAATGCTGCGCTTGTTTATCATATATTAATGTGATACATCAGGGACCCATTCTCCTCGGGCTGAGCATGAGAAGCTGTTTCTCTCTGTCTGCAGCAGGCACTGTGTAGTACCTGTCAGGATTCATGGAGCGGCATTCGCGGGATGCAAATCTGGCCACTGTAGGGCTCAAACACAGGTGCTGTGATCATTCTGTCACATTAGACACCCTGTCTGCCACTTCTGGTGTATCCCCCAATGAAGAATGCCAAAGAACTAATGATTTTGGTGACAACATATTTCGGAAGAGGGTGGATTTGGTGTTTTCTTTTGAGAAATGTATTATTTTAACACGGCGGGTTTTAAAATGTGAATGTTTTTTTGCCCCCCCAAGTTAAAGGGAAAATCTGTAGCCTCCATTTTTGGACTCATAAATAAATGATACATTTATTCATAGATTTTTGAGAAAGATAATTTCTAAATGCTTCATGAGCTTAATTCAATTTACCAGATGTAAGTTGGCCCTCTAGACGGAACTTATAAACATGAAAACATTGTACATGCAAACAAACGAGGTACAGCCCCAAAATATTGTTTTTTTTTTTAATCCAAAGTTTGGAATGATTTACAGTTGAATGTGTTTCACTAACATTATAGCAGATGTGTATGTGTCGTCTACAATGCAGTTAGCCATTTTTACATTTTAATCATTTAGCATACGCAGTCTTATCCAGAGCAACGAAAGGTTGCATCTAGATGCCTGCTAGGCCTGCATGAATACGAGTTGCCACCTGGAGTTCCCTGGAAGAGGGAAGTACTTGTGTCATCAACATAGAAATGAAAGGAGAGATCATGTGAGGATATGACAGAGTCAAGTGACTTTGTGCCTAGAGAAACAAATTGAAGGAAGGATTGGCCTTCCGGGTAGGATGTAATACACTCGAGCGCAGACCCTTATACACCCCAGAGGGTGGAGAGTCCTAATGGATAATTCGCTGTGTAGAAGGAAAAAGATCTAGGAGGATGAGAACTGAGGAGTCAGAGTCAACTTGGACAGCGTGAAGAGCCTCTGTGACAGAAGGGCGAGCGGTCATGTCTTGAAGCCTGACTGGTTAGGGTCCAGGAAATCATTGAAGGATGTCATCAACCATTTTGTTTTTTACAGTGGGTGACAAAGTTGTCTGCAGAGAGGGAAAGTGGGGAAGCAGGAGGCAGATGATTCAGATCCAGAGAAAAGTTTGTAAACAGTTTTCAAACACAGTTTATATCATCAGAAAATCACATTTGATGGATTGAGTTAAGTATTTTTCTATTATTTAACTTTAACACATTTTTGACAATTTTGTCGCTTTGTGGGAAGATGATATATGTTACCAGTAAGAATATTTTATCTCTTGATTCAAGCCAGTTGACGTGACAAATAACATTTTCTTCTCATTTCAACGCATTTGTTCACTTTGTGGGCAGATTGATTATATTACTGGTAGTGGTATAGCCCTACATCTAGTGTAGATAAAAAAAGAGTTGCACTACAATGTCTTCTTAGTAACATTAGGAAAGATAATGAAAAATGTATGTACAAATCCCAGCTGTCACTCAGTGTATTAGGTTGGTTCTGACCATCGTCTTTATCATCAACTCCTACAGTCCTGTAAACTGTCCACACTTTAGGATAAAACAATTGTATAAAAATATTTCCTGCATCAATCTATTGTCACTACCTCCACAGTGGATGGACTTTTCAACAGAGTGGAAGATAATGAACATAGAGTCAACAACATCAACCCATTAACCATTAATGATTTTATCATATATATACAGTGGCTCCCAAAAGTATTCAACCCGCTTGGAGTTTTCAATATTTCATTCACAACATGAAATCAATATGGATTTAATTAGGAGCTTTCCCAATGATTAACACAAGAAAGCTCCACAATGTGCATACATATTCACGCCCTTCTGTCAATATTTGGTTAAGGCACCTTTGGCAGCAATTAATCTATTTGGTAAAGTCTCTACCGGCTTTGTACATCTGGACACAGCAATGCTTGCCCATGGTTCTTTGTGAAATTGCTTCTTTCCTTGAAAACTTGGATGGGGGCTTTGGAGAACAGAAATGTTCAATCCTCCCACATATTCTCAATTGAAAAGTGATCCAGGCTTTGACTGGGCCACCTCAGGAAATTTACCTTTTTGTTTTAAGCCCGTCCAGCGTGGCTTCGGCTCTATGTTTATGGTCGTGCTCCTGCTAGAAGATGAATCTTCTCCCAAGTCTCTTGAAGGCTTCAGCAGCTTCTCTGCCAGGATTTCTCCATCTTTGCTGATAAAAAGTCTAGTAAGGTGTTGGGACACCAAAAGGCACCAGAACAGCTTGAATGTGCCTTTGTGTCTCTGAAACCCTACTAGAGGGATGGAGCACCATTCTTCCGCAATATGTTCCCTCATTTTGTGTTTTGATGAAGATGGTGGAGAGGGTTGTCTAAAACATAGGTCCAAAAAAAAAAAAAAAAAAAAAAAACTATAGGTGTTCAATTTGGTTGAGATCTGGTGACATTCCTTGACCACTCCTATCTGGATAGACCAGTTCCATCAGAATAGACCACTCCCATCAGGATAGATATGTTTCACTGTTGGATAAAAGTGATCACTCAGAAACACTTTGTAATTATTTTCAGTGACCTTTCCTTCTAAGGGGACAAGTAGACCCAAACCAAGCCAGGAAATGGCCCCCGACAGCCCACAGAGCCTCCAGACCCCATCACTGTAGGGGTCAAACATTCAGGTTCATCCATCTGCATATGCAATCAAAAATAGATGTTGAAAAGTACAACAGTTAAATCCTAATGATTTATTAAAATAAGATGATTTATCATCCAGCAGCTGGGAACTCTTGGTAAAGATCAACAACAACTTATACTTTACGTTATATCTAATCATAATGCATACCGGCAAAAGGACACACACCCATATGCATTCTTCTTCATTTTACAGTTAGTCTTTTTATGTCTACAATGTATTGACGCCTTGCTAAAGGGTGATGTAAATCCACAGGCGCTAACTTGCATGTCACTTTCTAATTGTAGCTATTGTAAACTGAGTGGGCATTATTGTGTATGAAATATGTACACTGTCAGTACTTCTTCTTAGAATATTAGCACTAAATATTACTATTAAATATTACTAAAAAGGAAACAGACTCTCTGTTTCATTTTGCTGGGCCAAAAGCAATAAGTTGTTTAGGCTTCTGCCCAGATTTGGCTGATCAATTGTGGCATCATTTGTAAGAATATTGAAGAATTATAGTAGGGAAGTTAGAATGCTGTACCACACTGTTCAATCCATCAGAATTTTTTTTTTTTGTTTGTTATCTGTACATTATCTTGTTGTCTGTATATGGAACAATATGGAATACATGGAAATGGGTACAGTTCTATAAAGACTTTTGTTCATGGATATTCACAGCATTTCTTGATTGCTTTTATAAGGATTGACCAGAATACCTTTTTGTGCGATAAATTGTATCATTTGATGCAATTACTTGGTTTTCTACAATGTTTGTACAATGGTTTAAGTGTCTTAAAGCATTTTGCAAACCAAATGTATCATTCTGGACAAGTACTTCTAGTTTGCATCAGTGTCTTAACGGTTTAGAATACACAAAGTCTGCTAGGATAAAATTGCTCATGCAATTGGGAAAAAAACATAATTGTTTATATGTAAATTTGTGAATGCTTATTTCTTATTGTTTACAAAAGTTTATATTTTGTTAGGAATGGGGTTTGGTGATCACTCTTTAAAAGCTAGACAATTTAAAATGTTCTGTGGCTGAAGCTCCTGGCAGCACGTTTCTGTGGGAGTTATTGCTTTGCATTGTTACATTATTATCATTATCTGTTCATTGTAATCAAGTCCTTGGCGTGTAGGACGCTGTGTGATTAAATAACTTTATGGATTAACATTGATAAATTGAATGACTGAAACATAGAGATATGCATTTATTGGTAATACTGGTTTAATCAAATGTCAGGGAATGTATCGTCATATTCCATGTCAGTGTTTACCAACCAGGGGTACTAGGACCTCTGGGGGTACTTCACACGGCCAATCCACACGGGTACTTGAGAACACTCATTGGCACCATTGGCTTACTAGTAAAATTAAAATGCAGGGGTACTTCGTGGACACTTTAACAAGAACAAAAATGGGTGGGTGGTAAAGTAACTGAAAAAGGTTGGGAACCACTGTTCTGTATTGAATGTATGAGCACATTCGGTATCAACCTTTTAGTCTCAAACTCACTTCTAGGTCTCAAACTCACTTCTAGGTCATTATCACAATAAATGAATTCTGAAATTAAACTGAAAATGCTATAATCTGCTGTTTATTTTATCCTTCATAATTGCTTGGAGACTCGGGACACAGGTACATTGCAGTGCACAAAATGTGACAACAAAAGTAGCCCTCCTCTCAGGGCCAGCCCTGACTAATATGGTGCCCTAGGCAAGATTTTAGCAGGTGCCCCCCTTTGCAACGCAGCTAATTTCACGCAGCTCCTTTGGCATCCCCCATGGATGGACGGTGCCCCTAGCATTTGTCTATTCCGACTATGCCGTCAGCCGGCTTTTCTAGTACACCAATCTGACATGTTATATTAAAGACAAATTCATTTATAAACATTTTAGAGTTCATTTTTTTGTCTTATATATAATAGAAATAAAAAAAATATAGATACATATATAAATGGTTATTTGTCAAATTTGTCATGAGTTATGATTTTACAATTTTACAATTTTTATGTTTTTTGTTTTAACTACAAAGTGAGGTGGGCATCTTCAATTCTGTAACTTAGATTGATGCTACACATTATCATGTTTTATTATGCTGTTTTACCAATGTTCTGCTGTAGCAAACATCATTAATTGCCTTTTGTCATGGGTGTGGTGAGTGTAGGAACCATTTGCAGACATTTTTGAAGTGTAGTGATCATCTGTGTATTAATTTGACAAACAAAACAACACAAACTTAACACAATAAATCAAAGGTGCTGAAACAAGCAGACAAAATAAAACAAAACAAATACCAACCGTGACGGGACTCATTAAACCATAGTATCCACAATGAGCAACACCCGGTGACAGAAACAAAGGACATATAAACCCACACACCAATTACAGAGTGTAAACAGGTGCGTGTAATGTCCAAAGTGACCAAAGTGTGCTTCAAAATAAAAGTGCTCATTAAAAGACCTACAGGCACCATCCTGTACCTTACACCTTTAGACAACCACGTAACCATATTTTGTTTCAGGAATGCCTGAAAATGATGGGCTCTGGTGTTTAATGTTAGATATATTACCCAATATATTGGTTGGCACTTCACTGCAAGAATAATCTTCACAACTGTTTTAAATGTGAATCACAAAGAGTACGTCATTCTAGGTATACACAGTATGCTGTAAAATATACTGTATTATCAGCCTGGGACAAGACATTATTAATAAATTACTACCAAGTCGTATGCAACAAATTGGCATACGGCTCAATCAATACCTGTACATTAATGTTTAATGTTCAAGCTAGAACGAGAAAGAGAGAGAGAAAGTGAGCAAGTGTAGTAGTTTACAGATTTTGAGAACTATTGCCAAGAAAGATACATGGTGTCTTGTAGAGTTGCTTGTTGCAGTAGTGTATTGCCTTGCACTCCTCTGATCATTTTGACTGTGTGTAGGGGTTAGGAACATGAGCGCTGGGCTTGTGTGATCACTCAAGAGTACTTTCAAGGTCTTGACTGTGGCTTCATCTCGTCTGCTCTCCAGAGAGGGGAGTGAGTTGTTGGAAGTGCCAATAATGCACCAGCATCATCTGTGAATGCCTTCCAAGTCTTCACTTACTGATTTACTTTTATAAAGAACAATGCGTTTCTTTTTGTATGATTGTGTTTAAATAATTTTTGGTTTGGTATACATGTATTTCACTACACTTGAGTGGTATACTGCATAATTGGCGGATCTTAAAAAAACTAATAAATGTTGTCCAAGTCAGTGCTCCATGTGCAGGGATTTAGTTTGCTAACTTGCTAACTGTATGTGGCTATCTTACAAAGTATAGCTTTATATTTTTCCTAGCCACAGTGCAATAACTCCATTGTTGCTTCCTCTTAGGGGGTTCTGGGATTTGTAAAAGCACTTTGTGAGAATTGGTCATGTTAAACAATTAGTCATGTTAAACAGGCTTTATAAAAAAAGTTGATTGATTGATATATAGATCTGGAAGGGATTATCTGTTACAGATAACTACAAAACACATGCAATGTTGTTGTCTTTGCACTTTAGCTTGGTTGTTCTTGTTAGCGTGATGTCTATCCCTGTGGGAATTTAGCAGTAACTTAGCAAATCATAAATTATTAATGTAATAATACATTTGTTTTTTTTGTAAATATTTGATTATATCTTTTCATGTGACAACACAGAAGATATGACACTTTGCTACAATGTAAAGTAATAAGTGTACAGCTTGTATAACAGTGTAAATCTGCTGTCCCCTCACAATAACTCAACACACAGCCATTAATGTCTATACCGCTGGCAACAAAAGTGAGTACAAGCTGTATTTCTTTTGGTGCAGTTTGTTTTTGTTTATCTCGTTAAAACAAGATAAGTGTATAGCTGTAACAACACAAACGTTTACATACTGCAGCTACAAGTAAGTTTGTTTATATTTCAAGAAAATACATTTTAAAGGCAGATGTATGAGATGCTTTGCATAGGAGAATTTGTTTACCTGGATTTTTGAGGCTTAGAATTATCTTTTCTCATGTTTATTAGCACATTTCCCCTACTCTACACAAAATGATACACAAAACCTCATACAACGTCATCCTCACTGAATAGTTTGTATTCAGCTATTAAACATGTTTTATATATATAATATTTTTTTTGCAAGGCCTATGAATTGGTGCAACGATTCATTCGGCTGGTCAACTATTAGCCGAGGCAAAACCAAGTTCCCGTCCCCTAAAGCGTTTTCTCAACACGGTCTATACTGCCTATTTGTCAAACATTAAGGGGTATGATATTATGACATCATGAAGTACCATGTAACACCTAAAAGAGTCCATCTGTTAACCTCTCTTTGTCGGGAATAAATGAAGTGTCTGGCCAGCCCTGGCAGGTACAAATTTCTCCACTAACCTTTTGAGAGGCTGCAACCGTCGGGTCTGCCATTGAATTTATAATTAACTTGTGAGGAAATGTGGGCATTTTTCTATTAGAAGAGACATCTTGTCAATTACAATCCTGCCAGAGATAGTCACAGCACTTCCTGTTGGGAGAAAGGTCAATAGCACTGTGTAATGAGTAATTGACTCAAGGCAGAACAGCTCTGGCTGTGTTCCGATCAAGTACCAAAATGTGATTTATTTCCATATCATTTTCCCTCTCATTTCTAATGTGTTTTAGAAAAATCAGGTCCTGATTGAAGTGCCTGCTGTTGGGGCCAATCTATCAAAAAAAGGAGTTATGGAATTGTAGTTTAAAAGGGGGGTTGACAAGAACAGAGATGTGCCTGTTCTCGAGCCTGCCATTGACTAGGGAGAGACATGGACTCTAACCAGAAATACTGAGCAGAACTAACAAATAGGTCAATCAACAACCGGTCACTTCGACTGCATCCCAAAAAATCCTGAATTCTCCAGAGGTGTGCATTTCTTAACTTGCCTTTATAGATCTGAAAGATATTGATGGGTACAGCCTATGCCAGTTGAAAGCTTTTAAATGTGATTGTAGAAGAGAACACTCGCACTCCTCAGTACCAATGAGAGCTTCTTTCAATATGCTCATTGATGATGTACAACCCCATTTCCCAAGAAGTCATGATGCTGTGTAAAATTTAACAAAAAACGCAATAATACAATAAGGTGCCAATCATTTAAACCCTATATTCAATATTAAAATGAAGCCAACATGTTAAAACTGAGAAATGTTGTTGTTTTTTGAAAAATATATGACCACTGTGAGAGTTTAAGACAACGCAGAGTGCTGACTATGCAAAGCGCACACACTTACATCCCCCATGTGTTCTGTCCGTCAAGGGAGACCTATTTTGGGACCGTGCCAAAGGTATAGAAGTTTGGGTAATTTGAGGACAAGCGGAAGGAAGCCTGCAGGACAACACACTGAGAGGAGAAGATTGTTAAGATCAAGAAAAGTGTACATGTACCATCATTATTTTGTAATTAAACAACAACGAACGCTTCTTCCCCTGACTTGGATCCATTATTATTCTGAGAAATCTACCAGAAGCCAACACCACTTTAAACAAAAATCTTGTGGAAAGTCTTCCCTTGTTTTAGATGCAAAGGGTTGGCCAACTCTATATTAATGCCCATGGTTTTGGAAAAGGATGTCCAACAAGCTCATGTGTGGCAACCGTGTCTACATACTTTTGGTCCACATAGTGTTTACCCTATTTTTATATTGTCCTTTACTAGGCAAATCATTTGAGCCCGGGAATAACAGAAAAATGGATCTCTAAATAACCAAGTTAAAATATAAAGAGGTATGCATGCTGCAATTGTTATAGTCTATTTAAATAGTTAGACCATGATGGTTTTAACAGACCTGTGCAGTCAATGGTAGCAGGCCTATGTAATCATCCACAGCAGACTTGAAATGACCATAATAATTTGTTTTAAGTACTGTGTTTTAAATATACCTAAACTAATGATTCAACGCCTTACCAAATCATTCAAAGAGTCCTGAGTTTTGCTTCTAGTGTCTGATTAATTATAAATTAAACCTTGTGGATATTATTTAGCTCCCTTTTCCTAATATATAGATGTGTATTACTTCATCTCTACCTGTAGAATGTCTTAATTTTATTACAGACTCACAGTTTGACCAGTGATCCTTTTTGTTCAGAAAATGTGACAGCAACTATGATGGTTCCCCGGTGAAGGCCAATGGTAAATTAACTTTGGATTTGTTATGGTGATTGCTTTCATTTGTGTAAACTGGGAGCTTCCACAGCACAATACTGAATCCTTCACTCTATTTTCGCATAAATAGTTTTTTTTTAACTTAAGCAAAGATTATTTTTTTTTTGCAGATATCCAGTGGCACAATCAAATACTCGGGCATCATTTAGGAGTTGTTTGAGTTTAGTTAGTAAGCCAGATCAGACAGACATTACCTTGGATGTTCTCCTGATAAGTGTGTAGATTGGAGGCTTGTCTACACTGCTATGCATTTAAATGTAAGAAGTACATGTGTATATGAAGCTAAATTAACCTAGTTATTTACATCAAATATAAAGATCATTTTCTTTTTGAATGTAGTGAAGTACACCTACATTAAAGATGCACAAAAAATACATGTAAAAAATGGTTTACATTGTTGTATATTTGTGCTAAATGCTAATCACAGAAAAGCCAAATTTAGCAAATCAAACGAAAATAAATAAGCTGTGAAATGATTTATGAAATTAAAATAGTCAGAAAAAATATTATTATTGCGAAAAAGTTGGTGCAACCCTGCCTTTACCTGTCACATCAAATGTATAACAGTGCACCAAAACAAATAACAAAAAAGCCATTACTTCCATAAAGATTAGAAACTTTACACTTGCCAGACAATACCTGTGTAAAGACCAAACACTACCGTGTGTATTATTTCAACTTCTTTACTGACTTGCCATGTCATTACTTGGTAGAGTTATGAACTTGGAAATAAACACAGGAACAAGAAAATTTATTAACATCTGTAGTTACACATTTATAATATTCTTCAAATGAATTGGCCCATGCCTTGTTACAATATAATATTATACGTAAATTAAGTTAACTATCATATGTAAGATATACTTACTTGACTATACAATTATGTTCTTACTACTTGATACGTGTGAGTAACATGTGATCACTGATTGAGTTAGAATTCTGTTGAGTTTGAATATGGTGAATCATTGTGAGGACCAGTTGGTTGGTGTCCTTGTACCATTTGTACCAGCACTGTAACTATTTATGACATTCATTAAATCCGAATATTTGAGTAATAAAGCTGCAGAAATATGTCTAAATTCCCTTCAGCATGTGAATGTTTTTGGTCTACGATCTGCTCTCTGACTGAGTAGAAAGATGCAAGGCTTTTAAATGGCAGAGAACATTCCACAGCTGACACAGTACCAAGGCATACTGATGCAAAAAGGAATCCGTAGATGATCCGGATTCTTGCCAATGGCAAGACATGTAAACAATTTCCATCACGATAATGTCTAAATGACTGTACAGTACATCCATAGCAGGGATGTATGTTCACCCGGTATTAAATACGAAAACCTGCATGTATAATTCTCTGTGAAGAGCAAAGCTGAACAGTTAAGTGCTTTTGACAGTTCCCAGCAGGTGAAAGTTTATAGAGCTTCGGGATATGCATTTCAACATGGTTTATTGAAGATTGTGGCACATTTCCATGGCTTTACATCCAAATGCAAATGTTTCCGCTTGGCGCATATTCTATAATTAAGTATCATTAGTGACATTTTTTCCATCTTTAATGGCATGGTTCATTTTAAAGATCTATTTATTTTTTTATGAGTGTTAGCTGGACTAGGAGTTAACTAGCAAGCAGTTTTCATAAACCCACATCACATCTAAATATTGAATAGCTACAGTTGTGGCCAAAAGTCTACATACACTTGTAAAGAACATGTATGAGTATGACAGTACGAGTTTCCAATAATGATTACTAATGATTGGAGCACACACTGCATTGATTGATCAGAAAGAACTGTCATGGTTATTTTATGACTTTATTATGGTTCTTCTGAACAAGTGACCAAATCAACGGGGTAAAAAATATGCACAACGCCACATGTTGTGGAACATGTAGGTTGAACTAAGATATGCGGCAAAATTATTTTACCATGCTACAGCCTTCCTAAAATCCTTTTAGGTGGCAGAGTAAGCTTGTGTTCAGTGTGTCAGAATAGTGACAAAAAGTTGCAAGTTTGAATCCCTTAGCTGGCAGTAAACAATTGATTTTCTGTCCATAAAAAATATTGTTAGTACGGATTCCTCCTAATTCTTTCTAAAAACGTAAATGTGTTCTAAATCCTACTTAGCTGGTAAAATAAGAGAAATTATATTTTAAAAGGATTTGCAAAGGTAAATATCTTAACAATAAGACACATTTAGTTTAGTGAAAAGGTACAACCTCGTTTCCAAACAGTTGGGACGCTTGGTAAAATGCAAATCCTTGGGAATTTAATTTGTTGAGTCAGGCCACAGTTGGCCAGATTTGTTTTGTTTTCCCGGGTTATGTACTGAGAAGGAGGAGCCTCTCGCTCAGGAAAAAAAAACTGCTCAGTTCTTCGGAGTGCTGGAGCAGCGCGCAGACTGGCGACCCAACACTGCTAACGAACTACCACTGATAACGAGCCACCCCAGCTAATGGATTTACTAGCTACCAGATTGAAGAGAAGGAACTGTGCTACGAATTTGGTATGACGAGCGCTTGATCCTTTTTTTATTTATCCACGCGGAACTATAAGGGGTTTGTGTTCCTGATCCCCGTTCACCAGTTGTTTGGTAATTTTGAGTACCTGACTTAATGCTGTCATCTTCCGGTGTTGTACATCTGTGTTTGATTTATTTTGGAGGTACATTTTTATTTAGTTACTCTGAAATACTATTAAAATCATTTCTGTATTATTGTGTTTTATACTTGTGCCCTGTCCGATAATCTAATCCACAATTTATTACAAATTAGAATCCTAATATCAAAGATAAAAGCCCTGGTTTCTATATTTCAACCAGCAGCACACCTGTAATTAGATTCAGTTTAAAAGAAAAAAAAAGTCCCATTCTAAAAAATCCAGAGCCTAACAAAATGTGTTGATAAACCCACACCCATTAGATTAATACTAAAACAGCAGATCAGCCAAAATAGTAATGCTAAATAGGCTAGCTACAACGTAGTGAAACCAGGGTAGATATTTATTTATTTTTATTATTAAGTGGGTTTCCCCCCCTTAATGTAATCTCACATATCAATGTATTTATTATTATAAACACCTTAACTCCTCCCAGAGTTCTTGCATTACGGAGACATGACATGTATCAAAATGTGCGTGTCGTTTTCAATTGCGTTGGCATTGTTTTGTAGAAAGTTTTGTTGCAAAAAACACTGGCCGAAATGTAGCTAGCCACACTGAATGGCGGTTGGCTTGCAACTTGCGTTAGTCAAACTTTCCAGAATGAGGCCATGCAAATGGCTGCTGGATCTTCTGTTCAACTGCCCCATACATTCCTTTACTGTACTACTTTTAGTAGCAGTGTTGCAACTGATAAACGTGTTGCTAGAGCCGGGGAATATAATCGTTTTTAAGATGCACCGCAATGCTGACGTGAACGATTCTCAATGTCAACAGTCAATGTCAAAAGATGCTAATCAATTTCAACCACCCCAATACCCACCTAGAAAACATTTGCAAACAAATTACATGTATTCAGTAATCTTAAGAATGTTGTTTTTTTATAATGAGTGACTTATTTTGGTTCAATATAGAACAGAGCAGAGGCCATATCCAGCCACCAACCTAACTTTTTGACTGTGTGAAATCATGTCTTTGTGCACCTTAGGAATGCAGCCTTCTCTGTGCTGCTTCTCTGAACCACTTGTATTGTGATTATACCCTGTTTTGTTGGATATCCGGTTGGTGGATAACTTAAACTGTAAGGCTATTGGTCAACTACCCACATTGGAAATCCACACCAGTCAGGAGTATAAAGTGGTCTTACTTTCATTGTATCTTTCTCAATTCCTAGCATGCCCCGGTGATGTGTATTCTGTCTTTCCTTTCTCCCATTATGCCTACATTAATTACCCTGAAAACTTGTGTTTTAGTAGACCATTTTAAACTTTATACCTTTGAAAAAAATATACTAATTCCAGTGGTGTCAAACAAAACCTTGAAGGACTTTGCTGTTACTCAGGACCCTAATTTGTCAGTTAATGAAGAGATAAAAACTCATGATCAACTTTTTTCTATATCTGTAACATTGCAAAAAGCTATGACTTGTTTATCAAAAGATGACACAGAAAGCTGATAGTTAAAGATTAAACTTATGTTATGCTCTTCTCTCTTTCAACCAAGATAAGACATAATAAACTTCAAATAGTGCTAAATTTATGGCTGCTGGAATCTTGACTAGAACCTCAACACATGATTTAAATATGACTAACCTCTTCACTGGCTTGTTGAGGTTTGAAATGATACCCAAATCCTACAGTTAATATGCAAATCATTAGAGGGAGTTGATTTTACTGATCTCTCTGAATAGGTTCTGCAACGCTTACCTAAATGGACTCTATGCTTTGAAGACATAGCTTTTTTCATTTTACCTAGAATTGTTAACAAAAAGCTGGAGATCGGAATTTCTATGATAGAGATACATTTCTGTGAATTGATTTGCCAATCTGTGTTAAGAGTCGGAAGCTGGTTCTTAACCCTTTAGAATATACTGAAGACTGGTCTTATGATTGAGTGTAGTCTGGCCAAGGGGTGTGTAGGTAAATTGCAAGGCAGTGGGTTGACAAACCCCCTTGCTGTCTCTGCCTGGCAGGCACCCCTCTCTACTAAGATAATCTGCCTCTGACCCTATTACAGGGGCTGAGTCACTGGTTTACTCGCACTCTTCCATGCTGTACCTAATAGGGTGCATCACGTCCTGCCAGGCTTCTCAGCATACTCAATATGAGTGGGTTGATTCACTGATGAGTGGTCTTTCTGACCTCTTTTGCACCGCCCTCATAATGGTGCTGTGAGAGCGCGAGCACTATTGGTTATATTAAGCCTTGTCTCAAGGTAGTTAGTTGTCTGTTGATGTCCGTATGGTGATCTGGGGCTTCTGGGTGTGGCTATTTCCGGCCTGGATCAATGCGCCTGGCGATACATTTGAACAATGTCAGAGAGACTACTGAACCCCTCTGTCAATGGGATTTATGCAAAAATTGTTTATGTAATTTAGTTTACCCAATTTAGGAGGAGCCTTTTTGTTTAGTTTTTATTACCATTTAGGGAGTTTTTTTCATCCGCAGTGCTGCAACACACATTTTTAACAGCGGTACTGTTGTAATTCAAGTTATGAACTTTGTTTATTGTAATAAATCATTTACAATATGAATTAAATACTTACTTCATATACATTTCTTAAACCAGTGATTATATGGTTGCTTATATGCTTGCATATATCTGATTTCACCATATATCTTGATTTCATCGTCTAAATAGGCTTTGTTCATGCATTTGCGTAGTCACATACAGGTGCTGTATAGTATTGTGTACAGGGTTAAAACTGAGTCATGGCCTACTGCTGCTAAGCCCTGGCGCCTATGGTCCAAACAGGATCCAGACGGTGCTAAATGCTTGAACTTTTAGTTTTGCAAACTCTGCCTACAAAATATTTAATTAATTTTGAATAGGTTAGAACTAATACAAAAGTAATAATGTTTTCCACACTTTTCACTATCATGTCTGAAATACATAGTTGTGGCTAAGGTTAATCACAACAGCAAAATATGTGCAAATTAGACCATGTGCATTGTTTTGTAAAAAAATAATCCTGTATTGCGGATTTATTTACAGGACCTGAAAACTTTGTAATTTCTAGAAATATATAGCAATCGCAGAAAAGATGTATTTTGTAGACCCCAGTAGCCAGTGGGAAGCAGGAGTATTTCTTGTATTGGATTTGCGTCACTGATTATTTGGATGTATCGGGGCTGTGTGAAATTGGTGTTCATGCTTTGAATGCAAACCAATACTCCAGAATGAAATCCAGAATTAAATAATGCAGTTTACCAAATTACGCAATATTTCCGGCTGGACACAGAATAGTATCTGTAAATGTGCTTTGTGACAACTGCCAATGTTAAAAGGGTTTATTTGATTGTAGTTAAATTGATTACTTGTATTGGAATTGAAGAGATGAGGCATATTGCTATTGTTGTATTTGCAATGCGACTAGTGTACTTGTATATAAGAGGGCCCCTGCAGTACTCGTTGTACATATTTGGGGTGGAGCATTCAAGGGAATAGTGTGGCTTAAAAAAAGCTTTTTATCTCATTATCCTCATTTGCGCTTTTGCCACTGCCTGTGAACACAGAGTTCAGAGACTGATAGGGCCCATGTGGAAAATGGCATATTTGCATACAGCCCTACTGTAGCTCTGATGGCCTATGGCGCAAAGGTCTTTGTAGGGATCAAGACTGACACAGTTCTATTGATGCCCTCTTGCCCTGCCCACAAGAAAATCACTGACCTATCCTGCAATGTGAGATTCATTATTATGGATTGTTGCATTGAAAAGGGTTCATATACAGGACTTTGTTGTTACAATCAATGCCACATATTTCTTTTACAGTGTAAACTAGCAGGGAAAACTCAAGTGTTTAATAACAAAATGTTGCTATAGTGTCACAGTATTACAAGTGGGACTATTTGGCACGTTAAACCTATTTTGTTCAATATCCTCTGTAGTGTGTGCTTGTTATCCATTGGGATGTTCTAAGGTACATTTTGGACACTCAATTAAAGGCTATCTAATAAAACACTACAAAACACTTATCTTTTAGGAAAATGTTTCTAAAGGTAAAAACGTCTGAAGGTTATTAATGTTTGTAAAACACTTTTACAAAATGATTAACTTTTCCCCCATACCCCAAAACAACTCTATTCTACAACACAAATGTGATGATAGATGCATGCAGTGCTTTATTGGAAGGGTCATTGAATTAAATTAAAATTGTTGACACTTGTTCCTCCAGCCACCATCGAAAACAGAGAAAGCATCTTCAGCGGATTGCATCGTTTTTACACTTCCCACATTTGTCTCCACTACTGCCCCAGAACTGGATTACTGCCAAGCAGTCCTAATTTTCAGCAATGTTTCAAATCATTGATCAACTCAGTGAAAATGTAGCCTTTTGTCAAACCAGGAAGTTATTTGTTTGAATGAGATTGCTTATAATTCAAAAGTCCGGTACTGAGGCACGTCTGTGGGAAAGTGCCCCCTGTGACAGGAAGCTGGGACCCCTTTGTGGCCCCTCTAAATGTGGAGTCTGACATAACTATTACATAATAATGTTTAATGTAACTGGCCCACTAAATGTGGAGTCTGACATAACTATTACATAATAATGTTTACTGTAACTGGCCCACTAAATTGTGGAGTCTGACATAACTATGACATAATAATGTTTACTGTACCTGGCCCCCCTGTGAGGCTTGTGGAAGGAAATAGACCAAGGCGCAGGGAGGCAGGTTCAGGCAGTCGGTTTATTCCGGTACAGTACTGAACCAACTCGCGTGTATGACGCTTCAGATAAAGAAACCAAAAGTGCTCTAGGCACTGACATGTAGTAACAGCGTGTAGCTGCACACAAAGCACAGGTAACAATCACGGACACGGAGACG
>JACXGK010001435.1:0-70033 GCA_016801125.1 Novumbra hubbsi | reverse complement strand
TCAGACCCTCGTCTCGGCACCTGCTCCACGACCGGTCCACGTCACAGCCCCTGCTCCACGTCCGGCCCTCGTCCCAGCACATGCTCCACGACCGCCCCACGCCCCAGCACCTGCTTCACGTCAGACCCTCGTCTCGGCACCTGCTCCACGACCGGTCCACGTCCCAGCACCTGCTCCACGTCGGGCCCTCGTCCCAGCACAAGCTCCACGACCGGCCCACGTTCCAGCACCTGCCCCACATCAGACCATGGTCGTTCCAGCTCCAGCCCGGAGACACATTCCGGCTTCAGCCCCACGGGTTCCTGCCCACAGGGTCAGTCTCCCGTGTCCTGCCCCCAGGGTCAGTCTCCCGCTCCCTGCCCCGAGGGCCAATGTCCCGCTCCCTGCCCCGAGGGCCAGTGTCCCGCTCCCTGCCCCGAGGGCCAGGTTGCAGTGCCCAGCTGAGACGCCGCCGGTGATGTGCCCAGCTGTGACGCCGCCGGTGACACTTTGGACCCCCTTCAATTCGCATACCGCCCCAACAGACCTACGGACAATGCCAACACCCTGACAACACACACTGCCCTCTCCCACCTGGAAAAAGAAAGCAACACATACGTGAGGATGCTGTTCGTGGACAACAGCTCAGCATTCAACACTATTGTGCCCACTAAGCTTGTTGCGAAGCTCAGGACCCTGGGACTCAATTCCTCTCTTGGATCCTGGACTTCCTAACAAGCAGACTATGAGGGATGGGTTGATTTAACCTTTTAACATTTTTGTGCAAATCTAGTTTGAGCAGTAAGCTTGGGTGTCACTATATAAAACTGCAGTGGAAAAATACAGAGAAACTCATAACCACACCACCGAAGTCAAGGACAAGGATGTGGGGCCTGTTTTGGCGACTGTTAAGATAGTATATCTGCCCAGGACCAACGCAAGGACGGACAAGCGCCTAGAGGCTGGGACCAGCCTGAGCGCCAGCGATAGGGTGTGTAAGTCTAAACCACACACGCCCTCGTCTTGGACAGGCCAACCCGGTGGTTGGAACTATCTCTGTCTAAGACTATGAAAGAAGAACAACAGGAAGCCCCAATGAGTTCTCTGTTCTATCCCTGCGTGGAAATGACAGTGAACCCGTATATACGAAAATTACATTTACTACCAAAATCACTATTAAATTAAAGAAGTTATTAATAAAACGGGATTGTTGCCAAGATTTCCTAGTCAGACCTTTTCTGTCTCAAATACCAGATTTGAACATTTGCAACCCTAACAAGACCCCAGGTGGATGGGCAAACTCACTTCCTCTGTCTCTGAGCAGCTCACAGGGCTGCATACTCAATCCCCTTCTGTACTCCCAGTTCATGTATGACTGCTTGGCCACTCACAGTACCAACGTAATCCGTAGGTTTGTGGACACCACCATCCTGGGTCACATCACCAACAACGATGATCCGGCTTACAGAGAGGAGGTAGGGAATCTCTCAACGTCTGCAAGACTAAGGAGATGATCGTGGACTTCAGGAAGCGGTAGAGGGGGGATCATACCCCCACACATTGATGGAGCTGAAGTGGAGAGATTCTCTGAATATAAGTTCCTTGGTGTGTTCATCAAATTCATCAATTTCAGTTCATCAATTGGTCCAGGCAAGCAGACTCTGCAGTAAAAACAGCCCAAAAATGCCTGTACTTCCTTTAGAGTCTCAAGAAGTTTGCTATCTCCCCTCCCCTACATTTTTGTCTTAATGTTGAGAGCAAAACTTTTTTCTTTGCAATCAAAATAAATGTTCTGCAACCAAAATTGTGGTTTCAAAGCAAAAAAAAATGATTTTGTAGTGGCGTGCAAAACTTAATGCATTTTATTTATTTATTCTGTATGTCTGTCAAACAGCTGTCTGCCAATCCCCAGGATGCCTGGTAGGTGCGGAGGCCGTGCATCCTGGTGATTGGCAGAGGGGCTTGGTGGAGGCATTAGAGCAATGGCGGCTAAAGACGGCATGAGTGCTAGATGGAATGTACTTCCCGCGGATTTTGGTGGGCGGACCGAAGGGGCCACGTCGTTGCGGCGGGAAGTGGAATCTGGGACTGCATGTGAACAAACCTGGCAGCGGCCATTTCCCAGTGTCATCCTTATCCATTAAGACCCCGATGTATTCCGGTAGGTCAGATTGGGAAGCTTTTCATGACCAGTTTGAACTGTTAGCTCATTTTAGGGAGTGGTTGGAGAGAGACAGGGCATTGCAGTTGGCTTTATGCCTCACGGATGATGCTTTGTCCTGTTTGATTTTGATTAGCCCGGGATTATGGTGCTTTAGTAGGGGCATTGAGGAGGCGCTATGGACAGTGTGTACAGCCGGGGCTGCAGCCTGGGGAGTCTCTACGCAAGCTAGCTAATGACATTGAGAGCCTCTCTCGGCGAGCATATGCTCACATGCCCTCCTCTGTACAGAGTGAACTAGCACGGGACCAGTTCATACAGGCACTGTCTCCTACGGAGCTGCGCAAACAGACCCAGCTGGCTCACCCTGAATCATTGCAGATAGCCTAAGAAATGGCTTTGGAGAGGGAGCTGGTGTGGGCTGGGGCAGCTGTGGGGGGTCAGGGAGACAGACCCTCTGTGCGGGCTGGGGGACAGAGCATTCCGGAGCAGGAAAAGCCTAGATGGGTGTCGGAACTGACAGAACTCATTCGTGCTGTGTCCCTCCAGACGGCACAGAACGCACACACGGGTCCCAGGTTCTGCTGGGGTTGTGGCCAGCCGGGGCATCTGCGCCGTGTTTGCCCCAAGGGCCAGGGAAACGGCTCGGGGTCCGCATAGACCGGGTGGTGCGGACCCCTGATACTCTTACCCCACCTACACCAGCATCATCAGGAGGAGCCAGCTGGCACAGACTTTATTGAGCCCTCAGACAGCCCCTGGGCGGCACCTGTCGTCATGGTTCCTAAGAAGGGGGGTAAGCTGCGGTTCTGTGCGGACTACAGGCGGCTGAATGAAGTAACCAGGAAGGACTCATACCCCATTCCACATATCGATGAGTCCCTGGATCTGGTTAGGGGGCCCTCCTGGTTCTCCTCACTAGACCTCTGCAGTGGCTACTGGCAGGTGCCCCTCTCCCCAGAGGCCAGAGCCAAAACTGCATTCTCCACAGAGGACACTGGCAGTTCAAGGTACTGTGCTTCGGCCTGTGCAACGCTCCAGCTACTTTTGAGCGTTTGATGGACAGGGTGCTGGATGGCATCCCCCGCCAGCAGTGTCTGGTATACCTCGATGACATCCTTGCCCATGGCAGCTCCTTCCAGTCAGCCCTGGGGGCACTACGGAGTGTGTTGGAGCGGGTGGCTGCGGCAGGTTTGAAGCTCCACCCCGAGAAGTGCCACTTCATGAGGAGGGAAGTGTCCTTCTTGGGCCACCGAGTGGGGAAGGAGGGGATCAGCACCATGGAGGATAAGGTTGAGGCTGTCCAAGACTGGCCCATCCCCACCGACCAGCGCCAGCTGAAGAGCTTCTTGGGCCTGGCCTCGTACTACAGGAGGGTTGTACGGGGCTTCTCGAGCATCGCTGCTCCCCTGAACCGCCTGCTGCCAAAGGACAAGGCCTTTACTTGGACAGGGGAGTGTGCTGAGTCCTTCAACACACACAAACGCGCACTGATCGGGGCACTGATCACCCCCCCTGAGCAATGTAGGCATGGGTGGGGGGCTGGCCCAGGTGGGACCAGAGGGGGAGAGAGTAGTGGCGTACTCCAGCTGGGTGCTCGCAGCCATGGACTATTTCACAAAATGGCCCGAGGCCTATGCTCTGCCTGACCAGGAGGCCTAGACCATCATGGACGCCCTGACCGCAGGGATGTTCAGCAGGTTTGGGGCTGCAGAGTCCATCCACAGCGACCAAGGCAGGGACTTTGAGTCCTGTGTGTTCGCCACCATGTGTGAGAGGCTGGGTATGCACAAGACTCGCACTACTCCTCTCCATCCCCAAAGTGTTGGCCTTGTTGAGCGCTTCAACAAAACGCTTGGACAACAGCTGGCCATCGTCTCTGCCAAACACCAGCGTGACTGGGACAAGCACCTGCCTATGGTCCTCATGGCATGCCGCTCTGCTGTCCAAGACCCCAGCTCCTGCCCTCCTCTAGCTGGGGAGAGAGATCCGTACCCCTGCGGATATGGCGTTTGGTCGACCCCTGGATGGCCCTATTGTTCCCCCGGGACCGGAGTATGCCTGGAGACTCCAGGACCGCCTGGAGACTGTCCACACCTTTGCCAGGGAACAGCTGGTGAATGCGGGGGTGAGACAGAAGAGGAACTATGACGTGCACACACGGGGAAGGCACTTTGAGGCAGGGGAGCTGGTCTGGGTCTACAGCCCCCTAAGAAAAAAAGGCAGATTCCCCAAGTTGGACAGCCACTGGGTGGGACCATGCAGGGTCCTGGAGAGGGTAGGGGAGGTTGTGTACCGGGTGCAGCTTCCTCCCAGGGGAAGAAAGGTGGCGCTGCACCGAGACCGGTTAGCCCCATACAGAGGGGCCTCTTCTCCCCAAACCCCAGGGACCCCTACAATCTCTCTCTCTGGCAGTGACATTCCTCAGGCACTCACCCCCAGGGGCCACAGACAGGGCCCCAGACAGCTCCCTCCTTCTGCCCCCCCCCCCCCCCCCCCCAAGGTCGCTGCTGGTGTCCCCTGAGCCATTGACTGTATTCCCCGTTCCCACTTCCTTGTCCCTCATGTTCCGTGGGTGGAGACCCCTGTTGCACCTCTGGACACTCTGCGACCATCCCGGCCACACAGGCAGAGGAGACCTCCGGGTCGCTTCAGTGATTTTGTTTGTTCCCTCGGGGACGAGGGACTTTGTAGTGGGGGGGCTGTGTAGCGACCCGCACAGGCAGCTGGGGGTTCTAGGTTAGACGATTACCTGTATGTCTGTCAAACAGCTGTCTGCCAATCCCCAGGATGCCTGGTAGGTGCGGAGGCCGTGCATCCTGGTGATTGGCAGAGGGGCTTGGTGGGGGGTTGGCCAGGGGAATATTTGGGGTATAAGACCAGGTTGGGTTTGGCACTCTCTCTCTTTCGCCCGGGGTTTTTATGTTAGCAGGATAACGTTTAACGTGTTGGTTGTGTTTTCTTTGGCGTGGGCTACGGCCAGACAGTAGCCGGTGTTAGTTGAGAATAAACCGTTGGTTCTCCTTCATCCCCTGTCTGGACAATTGATCCTTTCCGATTAGCCAGGTCATTACACTATGAAGTGGCATCATGTGCTTTTGTTTTAGAGATGTCTAGCTAAACTACGTCTAAGCTTGAGGGCCGTCATGGTACAATTTAGATTTTTCACATATGTAGGGTAATTGTGTTATCCATTAAATCAGTACAAAGTATTTAATTGCAATATCTTTTTTTAGCTTTAAATAATCGATTTTGGTTGCAGAACATTTATTTTTGATTGCAAAGAAAAAAGTTTGGCTCTGAACATAAAGACACAAAAGTACCTCCATACTTACGGTAATAACATTTGAGCTCAATATGTCTCAATACATCTCTGCCCCAGTCAGAACATGGTCAGACCTCCAAACACATTTAAGCAACGTCAAATAACAATATTTTCATCAGATGCTCTCTCCCTTGAGATTCGCAATTGCCGGTTTGTTTACTCGCTCGCAAAAAAATATCTCTCCTATAATTCGAATATTTCCGCTGTGTTCCCAGAAACACCAATCAATTGACTTTAAAAAAAATCACGCTATAATGGACCACATCGCACAAACCAAAAAGGTCCTGCTAGTGGACTAAACCAGAGATGCTTTAGAGGAGATGGGAATCCGCCCTTCAACAATTCGTTACGTTTTCAGTATTTTGGGACGAGTGATGTACTCTGGGTAATTATGGTAATAGATGTGCTAGATTGGGTAAACTGTGTTTTAGGATGAAAAAAGACATTAGCATGTATTAATTGCATTACAATCGTTTTTATTTTAGCATTATGTTCTTCTGAAGAAAATGTGACTTCTTCACTAATATTCAAGTTTTCAGATAGCCTTTCGTAACAACTAGCCTAGCAACAGTGCAACACAGCATGACAACGTGAACACAATTGGTCAATTGTCTGCTGGGCGGGAACCTAATACGTTCTTTGATTAATTGACCAATGGGATTTGTATTTCCTCTTTTGTATAATGTCTCTGACCAAACTAGTGTTTTTTACACGGACGCATGCAGTGCCTTTTGATTGAATAGACTGATCAAAATGAGATTTACATGCATTTATAGCCTTACTTTGCTCGTTGTAGTCTTTAATGTATTAGTACATTGCGAGTTTCAGACTCTGGCGCATTTAAAACCGCAAGCCAACGACAAGACTCAGGGAAGAGCTGTAGTGGAACTTCTGAAGCGGCTACTTGGAAATAGGTCTCGTGAGTTCATAGTGTCAGTCAACAGAACTTTATCCAATGACAGTTTGGACGCATGTGAGCTCCGGTCGGCTAAAAACAATAAAATCATAGCTACCGGCAGTACTGGGGTAGCTGTCGCCTCTGGGATTTATAATTACTTAAAATACTTCTGCAATTGTCACATATCGTGGTCAGGCAATCAACTGAACCTTCCACGTCCTTTGCCGCAACTGACAGGCGTCCTCCGCATCAGCACCCAACACAGGTAACCATTTGCATGGGTGCGTTAGGATGCACTTTAGCCCTGTTTTTAGACCCAGAAGTTCACGTTCCTTTTAATTGTTGCAATACATATTAATATGACATCATGAGATTTGATTTGGTCAATGTCTTGGGAACCATCAGAACCGTCTACCGATTAAGGACCGAGTATACACGGGTTAATTGGCTTGACAACGTTGCTTGACCTTATTATCATTAGGCTATACAACTAGACCCTGAATCCAGTACTTTTACTAGAGCTACTTACTGTACAATACTTTGAATCATGAATATGAAAAACTATATGCAGTACATGCATCTAGCCAATAGCGCTGTAATCGTTCCTAGGTACATGTTACACTAAAAATATTGCCAGGATATTGTGCACCTAGTGAGTCAATGTTATTGGAGCATCAATCCAGTTTGCAAACACTCCAGTCAACCTGGTTTATGGACCCACAAGGATTATTGTAGTAATTTGCCACACCGGATTCCGAACCAGGTTATGGCCATCAGAGAGGTGTAAACGCTTAACGTACTTGCTTTAGTAAAGCGTGGGATGCTCTTCTGGAACCATTTGGAGAGTGTAATTGACCCCACCAACATTGGCTTATTGTGGTCTACGTGCATCCATTTGATCAAAAGACATTGGGGTGAATGTGTTGTTTGAGGCAAAAGTTTGGCCCTTTCTACGTGAAGTATACCAACACTCCCCCTTCTTCTCTGCATGCCAGCATTTGCATATGAACTGTTACATTTTCACATTTGTCTTCTACTGTTCTACGGTGCAAACAGAAAATCAGATGGGCGAAAAATAACTCGACCGTTCTTACCGTCATGTTTTCTTGTTTTTTGCCTGCCGTGGACCCTTGTGCTATGGTTGGGCCCTTTAAAGCGGGCACTTCAATTATTCATAGGGCATTAGCCACGCCTGAGCTAACCTCAGCTATGCAAACACATGCTGGATAGTAAAGTGCATGGGGTGTTTTTTCCCATGACTCAATATCGACAGTGAAGTAAGATGTAGGTTAATTATTATATGGTTGAGATAAACATTTCTCTTTTCTGTACCATGCAGTAAGGCTGCAAGCTTTGTGCAAAAAACAAAGTGCTATATTGTAAAAATATTGCAAGATATAGATTGAAACAAATAAGTGGACTGTTGGATGTCTATTAATAGGATTCATTTTGAAAAGCAAGGTATCATTGTTCTGGTGTAAGCGGGAAGCAACTACCATATAAGGAAGAACCCAGATAAACGGATAATACATGCATCTGACATTTTCAAATATTGCATATTCTTATAGTATGAATAGTACTCGTCAATATTGCAGTTTTCAATTTGAATTATTTGGCAGCCCTACCATGCAGGCTCTGCCATTATTTGAGATGTTGTTGGAAGGGTAGTAGTATATGAAAGAAAACATCACAAAGGTGGGCGGATGGAGCTCGGAGGAGTGAATCACGTTAGAGAAAATGCATTAACTATATGCAATATTTCAGCTTTGAGTGTTTCCCTTTTTCTTTAGTGTAAACTCCTAGCAAGCAAGCAATGTGTCTTGCTAGCAAAGTTCCTACTGTAGCCGACATGTGATTGCCTACTGCATTTAATATAAGTTTTAAATTAACATTACATTGAGACGATTTTATGGAAGGCATTTATGTTTTCGTAAGATTTAAATGAGAGGTTTGACAATACTATACGTCTATGGTTCGCAATGTGTTTTTATTTAACTTCTGCCTCAGCACTCTTTATCATTAAACTGGTAAGGATTTTTGTTTTTTTGTTTTTTTATATGTTTTTAACTATTAGCTAAACCATAACAGCTCCATTAGCTAACACTTGGCTTTTGTCTCCAAATTTAATCTTAGACGGTGGGAGACATAATACATTCCTCTCTGTACTTTGCATTAACAATTTGACTGGAGAGTAACTGTCAGACTACAAGTGGTTTGTGGTTAACAAAGGGTGGCCAATTTTGGCCAGGTCAATGCCTGCTTTCTGTTTTCAAGAATTCAAAATGTGGCTCATGCCCCATACCCAAGAACATATGTTTTTGTCTTGGTTACAGATTTAGGTACTACCAGAACGTATGCACTCAAAGTTACTCAACAGTGTGGTGGGACTGGCCACGATGGCAGAGAGAGATTGACTGGATGGCTCTGAATGGCATCAACCTGCCTTTGGCGTTTACTGGACAAGAAGCATTGTGGCAAGAGGTCAGCTGATCACACGCTATTTATTGTGTTTGTTTATTTTGTTTGAGTGTGTTCGATGTGTAGCACATATTACAAATATTTTCCAGATACAGCCCTGCCCACTTATTAATAAATAAATGCTGGGGAAATTGTTTGTTTTATTTCTTTTTTAATCAATCATTCTCACTATCTAAAATTGTTGTGTATTATTGAGCAGACATGAAAACTTTTACATTAAACTATTCTGATGGATTAGGTGTACCTCTCACTGGGACTGAATCAGACTGAAATCGACGAGTTCTTCACCGGCCCTGCATTTCTTGCTTGGAACCGTATGGGCAACCTGTTCCAGTGGGGCGGACCTCTACCACAGTCCTGGCACGTGAAGCAGCTCTACCTACAAGTACTACCATTTTAATTAATTGTGAAAATGTCTTCTTATCTACACTTGGAGTAATAATAATTGATGTTGTATATTTCCTCTGCCCTCCAGTTCAAGATTTTGGACCAAATGAGATCCTTCGGCATGCTGCCTGTTCTTCCTGCTTTCTCTGGGATTGTGCCTCAGGGCATTGCCAGGTATTACTCCTGATTCAAACTGTCATCACCATTTTGGCGTGTTTGAGTCAGTTCTTTCATGATTGTTCAGTCCATTTTTTAAAATGTTTTATTCCCAGGCTCTTTCCTAAAGCCAACACGACCAAACTTGCACCATGGAGCCATTTCAACTGCAGCTACTCCTGCGCCTATACACTAGACCCCCGCGAACCCCTCTTCCATCGGATCGGATCACTGTTTTTATCTCAGCTGGTTAAGCAGTTCGGCACGGACCATGTCTACAACACAGACACTTTCAACGAGATGACGCCGGCCTACTCAGACCCTGCCTACTTGTCCGCGGTCAGCCGTGCCGTCTTCGACACCATGACAGCAGGTGAGACAGACATGCCTAAAATGATGGTGTCTGTTAATTAGCAGATGTTAGCTTTGTTAGCCACCGACGTGTTAGTAGTTTTCTTCCAGAAATGCTGGCTACAACGGTGAGCAGGGCGGTTAAATGGCAGTTATAATTACTGTAATTGTCTCTGAGCTGACCTGCCACACTGCCACCCATAGGAATTGTAAGCGACCCCTTGACCCTTGCCCAAACTCCCAGACATATCAAGAGCTCTGGCTTTCTTCTCCTTCAACCCAAATACTTTTTCTGTCTGCAGTGGATCCCCAGGCCATTTGGCTGATGCAGGGCTGGCTCTTTGTGCATGACACGGCATTCTGGAAGCCTGCCCAGATTCAGGCCCTTCTGCATGGTGTGCCCATTGGCCGGATGATCGTGTTGGACCTTTTTGCAGAATCTACGCCGGTTTTCTCCTTCACCAAGTCCTTCTACGGCCAGCCGTTTATATGGTGTATGCTTCACAACTTTGGTGGCAACACAGGCCTCTTTGGCACAGTGGAGAGCATCAACTCTGGGCCATTTGAGGCGCTCACCTTTCCCAACTCCACTCTGGTTGGACTCGGGCTGGCGCCAGAGGGCATCGAACAGAACCCTGTGGTGTACGAGCTGATGAGTGAGTTGGCATGGCGCAAAGAGCCAGTCAACCTGGCCAAGTGGGTGTCTCTGTATGCGGTTCGCCGCTACGGCAGCACCCACGAAAACCTGGCAGCTGCCTGGAGGCTGCTTTTTCGCAGTGTCTACAACTGCACCGTGCCAAACTACAAGAACCACAACCACAGTCCTTTGGTGCACCGTCCATCGCTACGCATGAATACCGAAGTGTGGTACCAGCAGGAGGATCTGTACGAGGCCTGGGGGCTGTTGTACGAGGTGGCCCAACTGCATATGGCGCAGGAGACATTCCGCTACGACCTGGTGGACATCACCCGGCAGGCCATGCAGCTTATCACCACAGACTACTACCGTGAGATCCGGGATGCCTTCCAGGCCCAGACGCTTCCGGAGCTCCTGACGGCAGGCGGCGTGCTGGTATACGACCTCCTCCCCGAGCTGGAGCGCCTGCTGTCTAGCGATGGCCACTTCCTGCTGGGGACGTGGCTTGAGCGCGCACGGTCCCTGGCTCTGGATGAGGCGGAGGCGCGACTGTACGACATGAATGCCCGCAACCAGATCACCTTGTGGGGGCCTGATGGCAACATTCTGGACTATGCCAACAAGGAGTGGGGCGGTCTGATGGAGGACTATTACTCCCAGCGCTGGGGTCTGTTCGTCAACACGTTGGTCGAGTGCCTGGACAGGGGCAGACCCTTCAGGCAAGACTCCTTCAATCAGGCAGTCTTCCAGGTGGAGAAGGGCTTTGTTTTCAACAACTGGAAGTACCCATCCAAACCGCAGGGTGATACTTATGACATTGTCAGTCGAATCTTCCTCAAATATTATCCACAGGCTCTGAAGAGACTAAAGTCATCCACACGGTAATCTCCTATAAGACTATCACATATACAGTACCTGAAACATTCAAAATGTTTTTAAGGAGTAAGGTATTATTACAGAAACCTAGGATGGGAATAAAGAGATGGGCAGGTTCAGCAAAATCACATTATTGTCTTTGGACAAGGATTGACTGTAAGGTTATGTTTGATTTCTTGAGCAAAAACTATAAGTCAATCTATACCGTTAGCATGTTTTAAATTGAATTCCCAAATGACCTCTTGAAGACGATATGCAGTATTGTAAATGTCTTGTGCTGCTTAACTATTTGTTAAAAAATAATTGGTAGAATATCTGTGCATGAAATTAAACAGTTTTAAAGTAAGGCTATAAAGTAGTTGAATAAAAAAAAGTCAGTAGCATTGCACAAGCTCTGGTGTGGGCGAGCCAGAACTGTCTTTCATTGAACACTTAATTTATTAGCCTAGTGTATCTGTTTAAACCTCAACATCCGAACCAATTTGTGGGGACAATTAAATTACTAACTTACTAAAACAATTCTAAAATAAAGAAATTCCATTATTACACAATTTCTTAAGCAAACATTTAACCAGAACTGTTGCAAATGAAGCAGCAAAGAGCACCAGAGCAATCCATTTATTTTCATATCCCAGGCATCTCATCAAAAATATATATTTTTTTCTGCTTGCTCTACCTTCATATCAAGCTCACAATCCCCAGTGTTTTCTCAGTAAGAACCCAGTACTAAAGTCATACATGTCAATTCTGTATCCGGATATATTTAAAATAATATATCAGAACCGGAACAAAGCTGAATTGTATTTGCTAGACGTCCCTCCCTTGCTGAAAGATCCTAACACCCTTTGAAATTGTAATATCTCCAAAGCACCAATAGTAACGCTGTTCGTTGTTTCAAGCATAATGTATTTTCATGAAAGATCCACAAGAGATTAGTGGGGTATAAATATCAAACCAGTTAGTAATTACTGTGTGTTGTTTTTAGCAAGCAGTTACTGAGTTACTGAGTTAATGGGTTTATTACATTCATTGTTTTCACTATTGTAAATTATGTTTCCATTTGTAAATGCAAAGACTTGCTGCTTAGTACAGTTGAATCTATAAAGAGCTATCGATGTGGGGCATTTGCCCACTAAAGTCGGTCATGCTGATCTGCAGTCAGGTCAAGACCCTGCTAAGGAATAGAAGCATGCAGATCAATAGCCCTGAGATGGTTTTGGAAAGTTTGTGCCACAGTTTTTTGGTTGTGCAAATTTCAATCATCTCTCCAGGTTGCTGGTTTCAGACCCTAAAGAAACTGGATGAGGTCTGGGGCTGGAGAGATCACACCCAGTCTGCTGGTGTGTGGCAGCTTGGTCAATGCTAGGGGAGGATATGTATTGCCAAAATACTCTAAATGGATGATGGAGACTGCTCATGATAGAGAAATGAACATTCAATTGTTTGACAACAGCTCTGATCGTGCAAAATGCACACTCCCTACAAAAATGTTGTAGCATTGTAGTGTGATACACTTTAGTGGCCTTTTATTGTCCCTAGCACAATATGCCCCTTTGTAATGATTTTGTAGTTTCATCAGCTTCTTGACACACTAGATATGTAGGATGGCGTATCTTAGTAAAGGACAAACGCTCATGAACAGGGAAAACTGTGGTAAACCAATTTGTGCGCAAAGTTTACAAACGCTTATCTTGTGTGTCTTGAAGATTTCTGTGATCTTTAATATTAGATCCTGAACCATAAGACCAACATGTGATGTTTTATATTGTGTATTATAACTCCTTATTGTCTAAATGTTGTTTGAGCATCACAAAGCTGAACCTATGCTTGTAGTCGGGGACTTTTTAACAGAAATGTGTGGCCTAGGTTTTCCAGTGGCCTCTGCTGCTGCCTCTAATAAACTTCTGTAGCATTTATTTTAAGATGGGCCACTGATCTTGTAGGAGATCCAGTGCATCCGGAAAGTACTCACAGCGCTTCACTTTTTCCACATGTTATATTACAGTCATATTCCAAAATGGATTAGACCTCTGTAGACCTCTGGGACAGGATTGTATCGAAGCCCAAATGTACAGAGACATCCTTGATGGAAACCTGCTCCAGAGTGCAATATACCTCCGACTGGGATGAAGGTTCATCTTCTAATGGGACAACGACCCTAGGCACACATCCAAGATAACAAAGAAGTGGCTTCGGGACAACCATGTGAATGTCCTTGAGTGGCCCAGGTAGAGCCCAGACTTGAACTTGATTGAACATCTCTGGAGAGGTCTGCAAATGGCTGTGCACCAACGCTCCCATCCAACCTGATGGAGCTTGAGAGGTCCTGCAAAGAAGAATGGGAGAACTTTTGTTGCCAGCGGTGTAGACATTAATGTCTGTGTATTAAGTTATTGTGAGCAGACATCAAATTTACACTTTTATACAAGCTGTACAAGTGTCATGTTTCACTTTTGTCACATGAACAGATATGAAAATATTTACAAAAATGTGAGGGGTGTACACCCCTCATGTACATGTTTATATTGTGTATATGTTAACATTTTTATATAAAAAATATTAAACAAACTTTTTTCACTTTGTCATTATGGGGTATTGTGTGTAGAATTCTGAGGGGAATAAGGCTGTAACATAACAACATTTTGAAAAAGTAAAGCACTGTGAATACTTTCTGGATACATAAATGCCTTTCTTACACAAGTTGATAGTGGAGTCATAATTGTTCCAAATAAGTCTTGCTTCATGAAGCTCTAAAGCTAAATTGCAGAATACAAATTAACATTTAAATATCTATTTTTCCCAACTAATACAAATTACATCTTTAATGTTTTTTTTTTAAGTTAATGTTCTAATGTTTATTTTATTAATGTTTTATTCCATCCATTTGTTTCCCCCTAAATGTTTTCCCCATACATTTTTTTAAAGTGGTATTATACTTTTGTACACTGCTGTCACTCGTTGTGGATGAGATGCACATACTTAAGTCTACAGTCACATCATGCACTGATATGGTAGTTTTTTCCAAAACATTATGTTTCTAGACTGTCAATTTGGGTTCTGGCATTTGGGACTAATTGACTACTTCTCTTGAGTTATTATTGTTTTCTGTTTGCCATTTAAAATAATTTAACTTAATATATGTGTAGTATATCTGCTTTTACTGAATGAGTAAATGTACTTTCATTGTGCTAGAGGGGAGGAAACATACTGTATATAACATTTAAATGACAAATGCTATTTTTGTATTTTGAAAAATAAAATCATTCTTGTAATATTAAAGTCATCTTCTGTCAAAATGTGTTTTCTTTACTAACAATTACTTAAATAAGATCCATCTTAATGAGGGAAACTGAATTTACTGTTTTTACTACCATACTACATTACCCAGATGTCCCAAAAATCAAAGTACCAACCTAGCCATGCTAAAAAAACGTTCCTACAGATTAACTAGAAATTCCTTGACTAGAGCGACACCTTTTTAGGAACCTCGGAGACGCATGTTCAACACAGTATAGTTATCTGAATCTTTCAAAAATATTGCGTACCCAACCTGCCAGTTGTTGAAAGTTGTCTTTATGTTATTTAATGATGACATGTACAGTATCGCACAGTGAAACTGAAATAATATATTTTTACTTTAACTTACGTTACTTCACGGCTTTACTTGAATAAGGTAATGTCACTTCATGAATGTTGTTGTTAGCTAGCTATTCTATGCAAAAGCGTGAGTGTGTATCGGCGCTAGGTACTGTAACTGGCTAATTTCTAGACTGCAGTCCAGCTACTTTGCTAGTTAGCTGCAGTGCTTAGTGGTCGTTTTTATGTCAATAGCTGTTTTGTGTAGCTTTACAGTTATTATTGTAATCAATATGTATGCTGTTGACAATAATCTTGGTTGTTGCAAATATCACCACACAGTAGCTAGCTTACTAACGATAGCTAGCTAGGTAGTTGGTATCCAGCCACAGTACAGTTAGCTTAACTTAGCTATGTTCGCTAACTAACAGTTGTTAAAAACTAAATGCTGTACATTGAATTGTATTTTCGAGTTATTTTTTCAAGTGAATATTTAGAATTGAATTATATAGTTAATGTGAAACCAAACTCCGTTTACTTTTTAGTTGTTATTGATTTACCTTAACATTAGTAAAAGTCAGCATAGTTATAAGGTCATTTGTGTTATTAATTATGTTACCCTGGATTTCCCTGTCACCCAGACACTGCGTGTCGCTGCTCTTGTGACACATCTGGTCAACATGTCCATGTTCAGCACGGGCATTTTGGTTCTCACCTCTCCGCTCCACACCCTCCCCCTGCGCATTGCCCCAGTACTCAGCTCTGCAGCCCAGGTGGTGGAGCGCACCCTCTATGTCCATCTCCACCCAGGTCTGAACCTGAGCGCCAGTGTGGGTCAGGCCAGACCCGTCTTCATTCCGCCAGCGGTGGACCTATCCAGCCTTATCACTGGGCTCTACAGCAATGCTGCCAATGTGTGCGCTCACCTGGATGTACGCGTTCTCCTCACCAATGTACGTGCCCAGCCCAAAAACGCCACAAGTCCATGGACAACCTCAGGGGGAACGGCTAACCCCTTCCCCTCGCCACAGCCCCTCTCCCACTCCCCTGAGGTTGTGCTAACAGACTTCGCCCTGCAAGACCCAGTTCAGTCTCCGCTTGTAGCCCAGTGTCTGCAGAGATACGCTGGCAAATGTTATGTCTGCAAGCCCGGATTGGCCTCCGTGCTGCTACACCCACAGCTGGAGGAGGTGGAGGAAGTGGAGAAGGCAGGGGAAGGCAGGGGTGTTGGATTAGAGCCCATAGAGACTTATAGTGAGGTGGTGGTAGGGGGGACGTTTGACCGGCTTCACGGGGCACACAAGACGCTGCTAAATATCTCGTGCCTCTTGGCGAACAAGCGATTCCTTATCGGTGTGTGTGACCAAGAGCTGCTGAAAAGTACGTGACTTTCTAGTAATAACAGTGGTTACTTGCTTTGTAAAACAATTTGCACTTATTTAGTAAAGTAGTGTCTTTGGGCATTATTACAGTAGGTCTCCATCTACATATCTGGCATTTAGCAGATGCTCCTATCCAAAGGGACTTACAGTTGTATCTAATCTAATTAGGATCAAGTACCTTGCTCAAGTGCAAAACAACCGTGCAGAGATTTCAAACCAATGACCTTCAGGTTTCTCGTCCAACTCTCTAACAACTTAGTTGCCCAATACTCATGAATGGCACTATTTATACACAAGTAATTTCTTAGCACATTATAGGATAATCTTTATAATTAGATGTTATTTGAGATGACTCTACTCCAAATTAAATGGTGCAGATTTACATACACATTTCCTTTGCCTTCCCCTCGCCTGTCTTCAGAGAAGGTGCTAAAGGAGCTAATTGAGCCCTATGCCGTACGGGTGCAGCACCTCAGGGAGTTCTTGCAGGACGTGAAGCCCTCGCTGCAGTATGAGATTGTGCCCCTGTCGGACCCCTTTGGACCCTCCATCATTGACGCTCAGCTGGAATGCATTGTGGTCAGCGAGGAGACCCGCAAGGGGGGCGAGGCTGTGAACAAGAAGCGGCTTGAAAACGTAAGTGCACCTTCAAAATGTAAGCTGCCTTTAGTCTTATCAGCTTTACTGTTTGCTGAGTCTGGATATTGTTTTGCTTCATATCCAGCTATGTATTGTTTGCATTATGTCTGCCTACCTGTTGTTTGTGTTAACACTTGATTATGCATTGTTTGCCTCTGGTTTTGCATCTATAGTTTGTGTTGACACCTGTTTACAAATGGTTTATGTCTATTTGTTGTTTATGTTTTTACAATTGGTTATGATTTATTTATATCTGTCTACGTGTTGTTTGTGTTGACACATGGTTATGAAGTGTTTACATCTGGTTATTGTTTGTGTGTACACCTGGTAACGCATTGGTTACTAATGGCTACGAAATGTATTGAGTCAAGCCAAAAAGCCCATATTCCCTTTATTTCTGGCTTGGTATCTGATGTCTTCAACTACGCTATCAGGGTCTTCCAGGGCTAGTGCTACATGAAATCCAGTTGCTGAAGGATGCCCACCACACTGAGATAGAGGAGGAGAAGATCAGCTCCTCCAGCCTCCGCTCACGCCTCCTGGGGACCCTCCTCGTCGAACCAAAAGTACATCCTTTTCTAGCCTTTTCTGGGGTGTCATGCACACTTTTCTATCTGGTAGGAAGGTTTTTTGCCCCAGGGCGTAGTTTTGTGTAGAGTGTATTCTATAACACTTGAAAAACACAAGGCTACTTTTACCCATTTTAGTCTTAATGTCAAAGGTGGGGTCTGTGTCCTGTGTCCAGGTTGACTCCGTACCCCCTCTAAAGTGCAGTATTTTCAACTGGGGACCTTGTCGAAACTAGTCCACCCTACTGGTTGATAAGGTCCCATTCAGGAAGCAACCAGGGCTATTGGAGTAGAACTGGTTTTTACCTCTGCAAGGTTACTAGGGTAGAGAATAAACATGCACTTCCCCCAACCCTGCTAATGCATGCAGTCTTTTAGCTCGACTTGCATTCAGCAGGATAGATAACCATTCACTTTAATCGGCAGCACATGGTTGGAATGCATTATGTATCACAAAGTATTAACAGTTTAACAAACATTTATATCACTTTACTCTAGATGTTATGGTGAGGGTGAAGTCTGAGCTTTAATGAATTATATGTGTAATCAGTGGCATATCTTAAATTTGTTCCCAACATTTAATGTGATTATTCACCTCTTCAACATCACCGCTGTGCTTGAAGCCCCGGCCCTTCACCCCTGCTGTTTATCCCCTGTCTCCTCGATGCAGGAGACGCCCCATCTCCCCCTGGTACCCTATATAATTGGCCTGACTGGGGGGAGTGGCAGCGGGAAGAGCTCCATTGCCCGTCAGCTGGAGGCTCTGGGTGCGGCCCACATCGACAGCGACCAGCTGGGCCACGAGACGTACCGGCCGGGGGAGGTAGTCTACAAAAGGGTGTTGGAGGAGTTCGGACAAGGTGGGAGTGGCTCCTCATTCCAAATAGCCCTATTCTGTATAAGAATTCAACAGATATACTGTCATGTTTTTACCCAAAGGATCTCCTAATGAATTACTCATCTTCTCCAGATCTCATGAATGAGGACAAATCTATCAACAGACGTGAACTGGGCCTGAAAGTCTTTGGAAACAAGGTGTTTGTGTATGACATGTCTGTAAAACAATACTCATATTACTATATTAATACGAATAATGAGGAAAGTCATTATTTGATGCAGATTCGCTCAATGACTTAGGAAGTAAACATTAGAAGTAAATGCACTTGTATTTAGCATTTTAATTTTTCATGTTAATAACATGGACCGCGTGCACAGCCTATGTAGAATCATACATGTATGTGATCAGTGAGCTTTTGTGTACAAACCACTATATTTCCATTTGGGCTGTTATGAGAAATAAAACGGCATCAGATCTGTAAAAAAAATTGTTTACTGATATTCTATTACTGTTGTTGCAGGAGCGGTTGAAAGCCCTCACCAACATTGTGTGGCCAGAGATCGCTTTCCGGCTCAAGGATAGGATCCAACAGGCACGAGAGGAAGGTAAATTGTGATTATGTGTGTATGTGCACGCACACATCAGCCTTAGTGTATTTGCATGTTCATGCGCCGTTCCTCCCAGGCATAAGGGTCAAGACAGTCTGCCCTTTGACCCCACCAGGTGAACAGGTTTGTGTTGTGGACGCAGCTGTTCTACTGGAGGCCGGCTGGACGGACATCGTACACGAGGTGTGGGTTGCTGTCATTCCACAGGAAGAGGTTAGCAATCCATTCCTGAACTGTGAATGTTTGAGGCTGTGAACATTTAAGTAAAGTCTGTGCCCATAAAAGCAACACACTGTTTTGGTTTGGTTGTTTTAGACATTCTGGAATATAGGTGCATTTATAGGTGAATTTATTTTAAAAGTGCGACGTTTTGATGAGAACTAATTCTGTCGCACACTTGAGATCAATCTATTTCTGTTTATTTAAATCAAATGAACTTATGTTGATGTAAATAAATAGGAATTATTTTCATAGCGCACATTGATTTGCATGTGTTACCACTATAGAGCTCTTCTTTCCAGTTCCGGGCTCTTAACAAATACGGACTCGGAACTTAATGGACAATTGACAAATTACAAGACATAAGTTTCGGGTTAACCAAATGTGTTTATTTAGCAAACACGCTTCTCCAAAACGACTCAGTCCACAAATTCAACCAAGTTTAGAAGACCAAAAGCCCCCAGTATCACGGTTCCTGTAACTATACATGTATTTGTTGTCACGCTCCCTCAGGCAGTGTCACGGATAACGGCAAGGGACGGCGTCAGCCAGGAGGACGCCGTGCGCCGGCTGGAGAGCCAGTGGTGCAACGCGCGGCAGGTGGAGCAAGCCAACGTGGTGCTGTGCACTCTGTGGGAGCCAGAGGTCACCCAGAGACAGGTGAGAAGTCAGAGGTCACCCAGAGACAGGTGAAAATAGGTTTTCCACTAAAACATTAAATGTCCAGAAATTAAGTAGCAGAAGTATTTGCATTTATGATTTAGCAAAAAATGACACAACTAAATAGTAACATCCACGCTCTGTCCATGTTTCAGGGTTTCAAGAAGCCCATAAAAGCCGACAGCAAAACTCATTGTATTTGCCATACTATAAGAATGTTCCTTTTCTGACTTGTCACCATGATCTGTGCCATGCAAACTTGTAGTTAAAGAAAGATTTGTTACAATTTGTTGTTTTATCTTCAAATTTTATCAACAATGAAATGCAATCACATTCACAAACCATTTTTAAGAAGAAATTCCTTATTAAAAATTACCTACGCAGTTTCCACAAAGATCTTGACATTCACCAAAGTTTTCTTATTTGGGATTTGTTTTTAGGTATGTGAATGCATGAACATTACATGCTCTGCATATAACATGTTTTTTGGCAGCAATTTGTATTGTTTACATGACCATTCTGCATCAATAAGATTCATTATTTTTCAATCTTTAGAACGTTTCAATGTTGAGTGTTTAGTCTGTAATTTTTATTAGAAATGTCACTGTCTTTATTCTTTTTACATTGTTGAAACAAACCCTCACACAGTCTTCTTTTATATTTTAATTCAAGGTACGGAAGGCATGGGGACTCCTTCAGAAGCGGATACAGCAGAGAATGGAAAGAGCTAATCCATCGTCCTGAGCCAGAACTGGAAACACACACACACTACCACCCTTCAGAAGTTTTACACCACCTGAACAGTACAAACAGACTATAAGCCCCAGGGACAAGGGTAGTTCTGAAATGCCCAGGGGTGTAATCTTGTTAAGGACTTTTGGATTTTTCACACACATGTTTTTAATAATATTGCATTCACTATGCTGTTGATGAGTGGGCATTTTGCAAGAGATGAAAGGAGGCCAGACGATGACCGCTGGATTGAATCCCGACCACAAATATAACAGTAATTTCCAATGAAGAGCTTTCCTTGCGAACTGCTGATTAATTTGTTGAGGAAATGCTCTTTGGATTCTCTTCAAAACTGATTGAATGGAGTCTTTGATGTTTAAACATAACGAGGAAGAGTTAAAGATTTGGTGTTTAGATTTTAATTTTCTTTCTCTTACCAGCTGTTTTTCATATTAATGACGTGTTAAAATGCATTAAGCTGAGATCAGACCATCCTTGTTGTGTTATTGAATGATAGTGTAAATTACCAAGCTGTAATGTAAATACATTTTAGACACTAATGCTCAGATGGTACTGTCTTTTGGCATTTATTTCAAATGCTTGGGGGCTGTAAAGTAGTTGTTCATATAGCATTAAGTGTTGGAAGAATATATAGAAAAATTATATTTTGAATGTTCATAAAGAATTGTGGAGTTAAATAATTTTGTCATTTCGAGAATGAGATCAAAATTGAACATGAAACTGTCAGAAGATTGCAAATAATTTTTATTGCCGATGCTATACAAACAGATGTGAGTGTAGTTTAGAAGGTTGTTACACAACCCAAACCAAAGAGAGTAAGACATGCCACTCCCTCATCATTTCAGGGTGGGATTGCTTATTAGCTGGCCTGTGGTCAGGATGTCCTGACCGCTGGCCAGGCATTGGGCACATTCCTCTGTTCAGATCTCGTGACACTTGAATTGTTATAGTAATCGCTCAGTCCTTGACATAGTTTGATGTGACATGCATCTTATCATTGATGCAACGCTTTAGCCAGGGGAAAGTATCTCATGGGCCTTGGGGCAGGAGACCATGTAGACTAGTGTCCATATGTACACCTGATAATCTGATAAAACCAGATATTATGGATGGACGTCTAAATTAAAACAGAGTTATCAATAAGGATTAGTCGATGTCCCACCTTGTTGATTAGGTCATTCTCATGAATATTGTGTATTCCTTAAATGTTAAATGTATTACTTCTTGGCCTCTAACCTGCTTTAGGTCTATATACATTAATAGAAATACTGAGAAGATTAAGTTGGCTGTCATGAAACTCAACTCATACCAATTTAGCAGGCCATACTTCCAGCTTTTGATGAGTATTGTCTCCAGAGTAAAGTTGATCGTCTTTGTGATAAAAAAAGCATAATATTAAAATTAACTGGAAAACAAAAACAACCAGTTCTCAGCATGTGGCCAAATGTGAATAGACCAAAACCCCTCATGGCTTTTCCCTCTGTGCAGCAGACACGAGCAATAGTATTAGAACACCAATATTACCATAACATCATAGTATTGAATCAATCTATGCCAAACATTTAGAATTGAAGTATTTTTATGGCACCTACAGTGGGGCAAAAAAGTATTTAGTCAGCCACCAATTGTGCAAGTTCTCCCACTGAAAAAGATGAGGCCTGTAATTTATCACAGGTACACTTCAACTATGACAGACAAAATGAGTAAAAAAATCCAGAAAATCACATTTTAGGCTTTTTATTGAATATATTTGCAAATTCTACAATGTGATTTTCCTGATTTTTTTTCTCATTTTGTCTGTCATAGTTTAATTGTACATATGAAAATTACAAGCCTCATCTTTTTCAGTGGGAGAACTTGCACAATTGGTGGCTGACTAAATACTTTCTTGCCCCACTGTATGTGTTGTGATCAGGCATTAAGACCCCCAGCAATTCTTATCCCAAGTATCTGTCAAATTAATGCCAGGTTTATGGGGTTGCAAGTTTGTTATTACATAAAAAAGAAAAATCCCAGACAGGAAATGCCATCTTTATTTTGCATTTTAAATAGATATTTACACTGGGCAAATTTAATTTCCTAAAAACACTTGCATAAAATACATTTTCATAGTATAAAAATGTGCATAGAATAAATACAGTTTTAGCATAGGATAAAATGTGTTCATAGTTTTGCAAAAGTTGAGACATTAGTACCAAATTTAGGTTAGGAGTTGACTGGAGCATACATTGGCCCAAACTGAAATCCAAATTCCTTTAAAAAAATATAAAAAAGTAAAAGCAACCTCAATATTCCCAACTTGGTCTGAAAATACTGTGCATTAGGACTGTTTTAACAACGAACGGTGAACATTAACAAAAAAAAAAAACATTTAAGTGCAAAGAATCATTGCTTGTAGTGAAAGTTACGCAATAAAATGTTATAAATCAGTGGCTTGAACTTGCTACATCGGCCTACCCGCAAGCTTCTCATGTTTCCTGCCATGAGAAACACCAGTGAGTGACAGTTTATAGTATAAACACTATGAGAAAGATCATGCAATAGTGAATTTATCAATTGTTGTGTGCTTACCCTTGATAGCATTCCTTTATTTAATCAATTTTCTAAAGAGGCTCTCGCCTTTCCTACATCCCAAATTGATCAAAAAACATAAAGGTGAAAGCAAAATGGCCGACAGTGGACATTGTTAAATGTAAAAAAAGAAAAAAAGACCAAGGGGACTTTCCTAAGAAATGCAAATGTTCTGTTGCGAAGGCTTGGAGATGTTCAAAAGAACATTAAAATACTCTGGAAACTGATCTGACCAGTCCAGTTGTTCCAAATAATAACACTTCGGGTGAGTATTCATAGACATAGCCTTTCAGACTGCGTTGCAGTCTGCATCAAGAGTCATTATTTTAATTCCTGATGTTCAAAGTACCACATTAAGTTTGGCAGAGCACATTGCCTCCCCCAGGCTGTTGGTGGCTCTACACTTATAAACCCCGGAGTCAGAAGGTCCCAGGTTGGTCAGGACTAGTGCGCACATGCAGTCATCCTCATATTCTATGGTGACCCTTGATGACTCTTTAACTGGCTCCTCATCCTGAAGCCACACCACCACGGCCTTGGGGTAAGCTGTCATAGGGCGAGTTAAGAGTTAAATGATAAGAACTTCTATAATAAATCTATAAATAATATCCCCACACATACATGAGAAGCCACTGAAAATATTCAACGTCAGTGCATTTCTATTGCTACTGGCCCCCAAACTGCTGCTCTTGACTGGGTTTGCAACCAACCGTACCCTGGAAGTTGCAGGCCAGGCGGGCAGATGATCCTCGGGGCAGTCTGGTGTCACTCAAAACTTGCTTGAAGCGGGGTGCCCCCTGTAGCTCCTTCTCCAGGGATTTGATAGCCCGCTCCGCCTCAGGTTTCCAGTTAGCTTCTGGGTTGGGGGTGAAATGATATGGTCAACTTCCAACAAAAGTTATGTGAACAGCAGCTTGGTGAATATAAATCCAAAGTGGTATGAACTTGTATAAAAAGTGTACGTCCATTTTCAAACCATTGTTTTGGTAATTGGACATATGCAATGTGCAAGTCTTACCATCTCCAGTGCTGCCAGGACAAAGTCTGTTGGTGAGGTTTGCAATTCTCTGCAACGCCAAGATAGCCTGGCCTGTTTTCTATGGTTAGAAAAATGTATAAAACGTCACATCTGAGAGTGAGGCACCAACAATTTGAACCAGTCCTGGAAAACTGCAACATCTGCCTGGATGATCCAGTCACAAACAAACATCAACAACATAATCTAGCTCTCTGTACATAGTCAAAAAGATGTGTTTGTGTTGACAACAATGATTGTAAACCTGGCTTTTTGGCACGGCTGTTTTTGCCAGGGACCTGGAGGAACATTTTGTTTTATAAAAAAAAAAAAATGAAGTAAATGAACCCACAGTGTCAATGTGTTTCTAACGGTTGGTACTTAACGAACGTGACCGGGGCGAATTGAATGGAATCTGTGAATCATTCTAGAATAGCTGCAACGTCACATGGACATACCATCCATTTGTGCTTGGCCAAGTAGCGCCTCATCTTGTCCTTCTTGAGGGACTTGGCCTGGTGGACTAAATTGGTAAAGGAGACCATCCATGGGTGGGCCAGTGCTCCATCACACGACAGCCTGCACCTGAAGGTGAAACAGCAGTTTCATTGGAAAAACACTTGCCATGCAGGTTGACGTGCTTTTCAAACTCTAATTCTAATACTGTAAAGACACAGACACATTTGTAATCCTGTCCCCAAAGCATCAAAAACCAGCCCAGAGTCCTCCAACAAGCCAACATCCTGACAGCACGAGACAAACCTCATGTCCTTCTTGATCAGGGTGCTGATGAAGTCTTTAGCCAGGTCCGAGACATCCTCGAAACTCTCCTCGTCAAACGCGTAGCTTGCGGCTGTCACCAAACCCAGGGTTTCAGCGACAGTATTCCCTTGGAAAGGCGATTCACCACTTAGCCTTGAAGGCAGCAGAGAAACCCGGTTACACATTTTTCCGGAACCAATATATGTATACCGCATTACTAAACCTGCTGTATCTGTGTTATTGAACATTTAGACCAAGGCTACAGGTGTGAACAACAGCCTACAGATGGCAGCAGAGGGCAGATCCAAACAGCATTCACATGAATCATCCACATGGTGGGGAGTATACCCATCGTCTGTCCGCAATGCACTATCCTGTACTAAAAACTCCCTGTTTTTACTACGCCCTACAGACAACAGATTGCTGGTTCTTTCCACAACTTACAAGATGAAGCAGATTACTCCAATGCTCCACATGTCCGTGGCAAGCCCTACCGGTTCATAGCTGATCACCTCCGGGGCCACAAACTCAGGGGTCCCATGCATAACTCTATGCATAACACCCGGCTCTGTGTTGGATAAGAAACATGTTGAAATGTATGAGAAACCTGTTGGTCAATATTATTGAATAGACACCAGGTCTGTTCCGGGTCATTATTATTGGAGCAAACTGGGGTTAGTTTAATGGTTTCTGAGATGTTTATCACTGAGTGTTATGAGACATTAATACCTTTTCTGCAATCATGTCTGACCTCAGAATAAACCAACTCTTCCAAAAACAATGCTAATGAGCGAGTGATAGTGAGAGATCAATATGGGAAACAAGCCTATACTGTTACTAAAGACCCAAGCAGTGTGAATGCTACATCTACTCAGCACAGGCTTAAGCACCAGAACCTTGAGTAGATTTAGGCTATCCTAGTCTGGTCTCTTCATTTAAAGCCCCACTGGGATAATGTGTACAGGACACTCAAGCTGTCCCAATAAATACTGAATGTTTAGCTTGTGTCTTCACTTTATCTTGATATTTTGTTAATGCTTTTTAAATGTAATATAATCGATAGTCAATGTTCTGCTCTCACCCAATGAGCAGCATGTGGCCCTTTTAACATAGACACCATAATGAACCAAGCCATACTGTGCAAGATAATTATCTGAGCTACACAGTAGCAACGTGATTTCAGGTCGCAAGTGTTGTGTGAAAATGCCTACTCACCCAGTTTGGCTGCCAGGCCGAAGTCAATGATTTTAATGCGGGTGCCGGTGCTGTCCACACAGACAATATTCTCTGGCTTTAAATCTAGGTGGACAATGTTCTGCCGGTGAACGTACTGCATGCCTTCCAGGAGCTGCTGGATGTAGCGTGCACTGTTTGGCTCCGTGTGCTCAAAGTTGTCATCCAGGATGCGCGCAAACAGTTCCCCGCCAGCGATGCTACAAATATACAGGAAGTATTAGCCACTTTTGCCTTTGCCTACGCACTGTCTGCACTGACCGCATTTTAAACAACACAGACCATTGTTTGGTATTGGTCAGGCCTCTCAATCCATGAAAGCAATTAAAAGATGACGCAGCACAATGTGTTCCGCTTGATGGGTAACTCAATCTGTGAAGCGATTGTTTCAGAGGGCGTGACCTGACTATACATGTTTGATTAACCTAGCCGACAGGCATCCCGAAAGTGTTGTTGAACTCACTACTCCATCAGCATAACGATCTCAGAGCAGTTGTCATAGGCACCCAGGCACTCCACCAGCTTGGGGTGTCGGAGGCAGTTCATCAGCTTGATCTCCTGGCGCGCCAAAGCTTTCTCCCGGGAGCTGCGGGCTCGGTAGAATTTACCAGCACACACCAGGCCACTCTCGGTGTGACTCAGCCTGAACACACTGCCAAACTTCCCCCTGTTGAGGATCCAAAAGAGAGATGGATTATAGGATTGTGGTCATTCAGTTAAAAACTTTATGTAGCTAAGAACTTTCAAATGCTCCCTGGAGGAGTAATAAATATAGTGCCAGACAGAACCTCAGGTACCCAGTAAATATCGTAAATAAGCATACAAAACGTACACGCCCAGCTTCTCGTGTACACGGTAATGGTCCTTGATTTGGTTTGTGTTGTTAATGCTGACCGGCAAATACAATTTTGCCTCCACTGCCGGCTCTCCTATAAAAGGTGTACAGTACAGAACAAATCAGTTTGCAATAACTACTGTTGAATCCAACAGAACGTAGATATTTTTTACAATGAGTTTGTAGCAACGTTAACTATATGAACACATTTGCAAACCAACATTTTGTTTCTGTATTAGTTCATAAACAAGTTTGGTTAAAGCAAGTGTCAGCAGTAGATTTCAGTTAGTCTTTCAGGAGACGAACAAGCAGACATTAGTTACACAAGCATCAATTTGCCACAAACAAGGATTCTAACACCAGGCCCCAACAGGTTACCCAAAACACACCCACCTAAGCACCCACACTGTAAAAGGAGGCACACAAATAGTGAATATAAACTGGTAGTAAACCCCAAAGTCACTGTTTAAAGGCAAATACCTACCTACTGTGTCCAGTTTGATAAAGTCAGACGGTGCACTCGGATCACTGACACCTACAGAGTTGTAGGCGCGGACGCGAAAGTGGTACACCCCAAGGGGATCCAGGCCTGTGCTGACCCGGTAAGAGGTGTTCTTGCAGCGGGACACAACAACTCTCCAGTCCCCAGGCATCCCTGGGCCTTGTTGACTCATCTCCACCACATACCCTGTGACCGCGCTGCCTCCATCATAACTGGACCCCGACCAGGACAGCACAAGGGATTGGCAGGAAAGCTTGGATACCATGGGACAGGATGCTGGAGGGTGGGGCCGGTCTGAGGTGAGGGGGAGACAAAGGAAGCTTGTCAAAATACGCCAAAAAGGTTTTCCTTGGATGTCCCTCGTGACCTTGGTTTCCTAGGGGGCAATGCCATTTACAAGTTCACCACACATTCCTTCTCTTCCATATTTTGCTTTATCAATATGCAGTCATCACCTTGGTTCATCTTAGAGTTCATATTGACTTGTCGGTTTCAATGAATCCGGCATTTCTTTCCTTTTTGGGGGCTTGGTAAGCACATCTATATTATTGGTTTAATGAATTGAATAGGTAAAAGTTCAACATTAATAAAGCCCTTTTTACATTGAAAACAAGCACCGGGAAACTCACCGATAACACTGAGGTTAATTGTGTGCTGAGCGGTGCCTCTGCAATTCCTCACAATTATTGTGTAAGCACCTGCATCCTCTGGACAAGCTTGCAATATTTCCACACTGCTGGCTGTGTCATTTCTCTTAACACAAGTCCTTGGCCTTCCCATAACCACCTGTGAAGAGGAAAGTGTATTTAACTTAATAGTTGAACTTGAAAGTATACAACTGTACAACATGCCACTTCTGATGAAACTATGGGGGGCGGTTTCTATGTTTCATGAAAACTGGTCCGGGATAAAAAGCACTGAATGAGTTCAATCTACAATTATAATCAACCTGGGTCTGGGCTTTTAGTTTTTTAGGCAAAAAAGCCTTTAACATCATACAACTATAAGAAATGAATCATACAGCCTTATTTCTAAACCCAATACGATCTACACCTGTTCTCGGTTATAGATCCAACAGGATGCCACAGGAAAACTGCAACTCCTGAAGGAACAGTGGAGCGTGGCCTGCGTCCCAATCCGCACCTCCAGATGGTCTAGGGGGTCCAAAAACTCCACTAGGGGACCTAAGAGACAGAGAGAGCAAACAGTGAACAAAAACGCTTTCGAAAGCTGGCTTTCAGTTGTTCATTTAACACTCTGGGTCTTTTAATTAATATTATATCCTGTTTATCGTTTGTGATGGCCACAAAGGCCTTGCCTCATTGCAACAACTCCTTAGCAAGTTTGAGAGATTCTGGTCTGACATCTGCTGGCACTTGTCACTAGTATGTTTCTGCTTCTAACCACACTGCTCACTAAACCAGCATGTTCTATGTCGGCATATGCTAGAGAACACATTCTTTAGCCTTCAGCATAATATAGATTGAAGGAATTTTACCCTCCACAAGGGGTTGCTAAAGTGCAGCTAGACATGGAAGCTCTGTTGCCATTGAATTCGTTTCACAGATTTCATTGGTCAAAGAAAAATATTAGATGTAAACAAAAATATCAGAATAGGAAAGGGGAATTTAACTGTGAATTGTACCTTCACTCCTCTCCTTGTGGGGGGATGCATGTTGAGGTGTGGAGAAGGCTTCTGAGATTCTACACTTCACATCTAAGGGTTGCTTGAGGCATTTCTTGTCACTGGTTTCTTTTTCTGTTCCAAATACATGTTGTAAAACAATAGCAGTTGACAAATGCTTTTCCCAAAAGTCATACTTTAAAAGCTAGACAATAAAACATTTGCAAAGTTTACCCATCATTCATTGCAAAATGCATTTAACGATTGCTGAATTTTCCTTCAGTTAAGTTAATGTACCATCTAATGTTTGACATTTAAATGCACTTCAGGAAATCTTTTAATTACAAAACATTAAAGAATATGTTGTCACCAGGAATACTACAACCTGAGTTGGTGAACAAAATGACACAACATGCAATGCCCGGAGGTGAAAAACATGATTTCCCATTATGCCTAATAACTTGTTCTAGACCATGACTACAACCAAATGCTTTCTGTAGTTCACTGATTTCACTTGTATATATTACGAGAAAATAAGGGCTTGTTTAAATGATGCTTCATTTGCCAAGACATATCAAAGAAGACTCAAGATTATAAATATGTCATGGAAATACTTATGCAAACCAAACCAAGTGGTGGGTTAGGGTTTTACGTAGTGTTTTATTCTCTCTTGTAATGTAAACCTGGCAAATGCTAGATAGACTTACCATAAGTTTGCTTAATCATGTCCATAGCGTTTGAATTTACACAGGTATGTTTCGAGAGGTCTACTAAATAATTATCTCTTCGACATGGTCTATGACTAGTGTAGTATGAAGGGTATGAAGGTAAACGGAAATGCTTGATAACGTCCACCCTTGCGGTCTTGCCCTCTCTCCAATGCCATTTGAGGGCCTGAGCCTGGTTCCTCTAGGTTTCTTTCTAAAAACTGTCCCCCTTAGGGAGTTTTTCCTAACCACTGTGCTTCAACACTATTGTTGCTTGCTCCATGGGGTTTCAGGATTTTTTGTAATTCAACACGTTTGTGGCCGCCAAATGTGGTGATACAGCGATATATGCGTATACACCGCACAGAAACCTGATACAGTTCTGACAGTTGTCTCAGGAGGGGGAGTAATTCAAAATAATACTACCCTAACCTTCCTCCGAACCTTAACCCGAGTGTGAGGCCTAACCTTTACCTTAAGTGTTATTTGTAATGTGGGGGTTTTCATTCTTAATTGTTTATGTTAAGGCCCAAAATAATAGTGAAATGTTAAGGAGCAATGTAATAGCAAACTAGAAAAGGTAGAATTTCTGTGGAAATTGTACAGTGTGCTTGCAGTCGCACCAGCTGTATCCGGTGTCCAGCTGTGTGCTGGAAGTAAGTTAACACAGTCATCTCCTGCATAAAAGACAAAATAGCTGGCAAAAAAGTAGCAAAATATCTTCAGCCTTACCTTTGACAAATTAAGTCCCAAGGTCGAAGTCAGTGCCATTTCATTGTCACTGCATAAACAGTACTGTAGCTAGCTTTAATTGCATACTTCAGAACTGACAGCCATTGGCAAAGCCTCATTCTGAAAAGTTTGAGTAATGCAAGTGGCTTGGTAACCAGCGTTCAGTGTGGCTATGTTTTTGCTACAAAAATCGGAATGTTTCCTAAACCATGTGACACAACCTTTCCCAAACCAAAAGCAACGCAATCAGACGATACGCACATTTTGAAACCTGTCATGTCTTTGTAGTGCAAGAACTGTAGGATGAGTTAGGGTGGCTATAATATTAAATATTATGTGAGATAATAAATGTGGCTTGCCAAAGCAAGCACATTCGTTATTAGGGACCAATTGCACTGGGGATATGTTGAAAGTAATTGCGAAAGTAACTGCACCAGTTTGTTCCTACTGAACACAATTATGCTTTACAAAATTGCCATAATAAGCAAATTTCTGAGAGGTACAGTGTAACATTTTAACATTATGTAAAATAAAACCAAATGGCTGTCTAACACAAACATTCAGCAAGGCTTGCTTACCTCATGAGTCATACAAACATTATTTTCAAGCTAATTAAGTTCTGGTGCATCAAATAGACAACTTCCCAAATTATCTAAACAGATTATGAATTTATTGCGCCTCGAGGCAAACGATTTGATACTCTGACGTAACTACAAAATGCCATGGAAAAACAAATCTTACCTGTTGATGAAGTTTCCTGCTTGCAGGTACCCACTCGAGCAGTGCCCCTGTCATCTAGTCCATTCTCAATACACTTCCTCTCGATCTTAGGGGTGGCATGCTTCAAATTCATCTGAAAAGTGGACACAAAAGTCTTCTCAGGGGCTGCCCTGCCCTGGTCCATTTTCTTCATGGGAGAACTGCCAAATCAGAAAAGGAAATTATATAACACTAAACCCATATTACAAGCTTTCCAATTGTCTGTATCAGCTTTTCAACCCTCAAGACACAAACACACACTACAAACCAATGCATGAAATGTCCATCCATATGATATTTTTTTTGTCACATTTCAACAACCAACTGGTACAAACACACTGGCTACTCTAGAGATTTGCTTTCACATCATTGGCTAGGCAAAAACCACATCAATGGAAAACACTAGGTTAATCTGATCCAATTATATAGCCCGCCTCCTCGCCTCAGAATACAGCACGGAGTGTGAGAAAGGCATACGTAAACAGAGACACGCAGTCCAACAGAAATACAGAGTTGGGAGTGAACAGAGTGCACCTACTTTGTTATGTCCACCAGCGCAGTCACAAACTGCCTCTGCCAGACGCACCTAGACAACTGTCACAATAAAACAGATGACTTACAAACACAATGCACCACAGATAACAAATCTGATCTCATCATGCGCTTCTGTGATTCGGGAATCTTTTAGCCAGTAACGACATCGCTGTAATCTAGAAGAGCAAGTAGAACAGCTTTTAAGTTTCAAAGCGCACTGCAGATAAGTACTAACCCCTCTAGCTGATAGCTTTGTACAGCCAGGGTTTTCCTTAAAGAGATACAACGTTTAGGCTAGAATGATGGTAGATGGGCTGTAGTAGTAGTAGTAGTTGTTGTTTTTGTAGGAGCCAAGAGATATCCTTAAGTGTAGTTTTTTTTTGTTCAGAAACTACAGTGCCTTTTTATGTGTGTGTTGTTGGTTTTGCTTTGATAAAATGTGAACTCATCATCCAGTGTCTGAAAGCATGCTAAAGAATGTTTTGTTCCTCTAGTATTTTGCTTGTCCTAATCTGTCGCCTTTGTTTTTAATCTTAAACAGTCCTCCATCTGTGATGATGTCAAGAAGTAACGATAACATGATGCAGCCCCATCATGTTTGAAATGAGCAGCCAGTTAATCAGTGAACATGTTTTGAGAGACATGACACTTCCTGTCCCGTTTCAGAAAACTGTACATTTGTAGATTTTTCCACAGCATTATTAAAAAGAGTATTGTGTCAACCTTTTCTCCAAGTGCAGGCCAGGAGATGTTTTATGGATGTGGTAACAGCAATAATGCCTAATCAACAAAATCAGACAGAAATAATCAAGTTTGCGAACAAGCAACACCCCTTGTATTTCCACATTGGTTTATATTTAACTTTCAGAGTGGAAAATAATGTGATAAACTACTTTACCATGACAAGGTTAAGGCACCATCTAAATACTTCATTATCTCGTCATGTTTATGAAAACATCAGTTGTTAATGTAAATAGATCAAAATAACCAACCATATAGCTTCAGGAAGAACTGCACTACCATCAAAATAATTTGGTTTTAACTTTTTCCATATTGGAAGATATTAATACTTTAATTTTTTTTAAATCTTTTTAACTTTTATCAAAATAACTAACTTTTATGCATTTTGACCTCATCAATCGGCAATAGCTCAGACCCAAAACATCTCTTATCAAAATAAACTACTGATTTTTTTCCCTATTGGCAACTGGCCTCATCCACAAAACCAGGTGATCCCCACTGACGCTGACCCCCTCCGCCTCATAACTTAAGGTGTTACATTAATGCACTTCTTTGGACTACGGTCTTGCACATTGTACTAAATGCAGCTGGTCTGGTAAAGGTTTTGCACACATTTACGGTGTTATTTTTACTTGGGCTATTTAATCTACTTACTGTGTTTTTTTTCAACATACTGTGTTTATGATCATGCACAAATACACCATAGCAAATTCATTGTATTGGTAAACAGACTTGTTAATAAAGCTGATTCATCAGGGCCCACTGTCCTACAATCTACCTCCTTTAGTTTTACAGTTTTTCCAATTTAGGACATTTATAAGATTGCTGGTGTCTCAGTTCCTGTTGGTCGGAGAGCTATGGCGGTCCCTGACGATATAGCAGATGGTCTGTTAAAAAAACGATCTATTAAAAAAGTGTTACATTGGGTCTGAGACATAGACATGACTTTAAAGGAAAGAGAAAAGAAAAAAGAAAAATCGCCAGATTCAGAAAATGTCTTTCTGGCAGGTTTCGTTTATGAGGTAATAACAAATAAAGTGCCAATCCAATAAAATTAAAAAGCTATCTTCACTGCAGCAATATCCACGCCTTAGTGACACCAATGGAAAACAGAGTGCGCTTTTCCAATTGACTCCTCCTATTGACAGAAGCGGTTCCAAGCTAGATTTGATCACACCTAAAGTAGGAAGATATTAAATGTATCGTTTTGGAAGTCATTAAGGCTCGTCAAAAACACATTTCAATAAAGTTGTTAAAAATCCGTTGTTTCCCTGTAAGTGCCGAAGAAAACAGAAACATCAATTTTGTATATATATATTGTTGAATGTTACTTTCACGTCTGAATATTTTGTGTTGCTCAATCGCAAGAAATTATTTAAATAAAATAAATCAATGCTAATCGCAATGTGTAATTCAGCAACATGTCAAGTCTAAGGGCTTGTCAAGTCCAGTACATATGCAACCCACTGTATCAAGTAAACAATGGATTAGCTGACCTTCTCACCCATGCGTATTCTTTAATAGATTTTAATGATTGCATGAGTGGTGCGTTCATGCGAAGACTTTTGTCATATTGTACATGTTGTAATCAAGTTCTACTCTTGCTGCAATGGTTTGAGTAGGTTACTTAGCCTTAATTCTATGTTTGTCGGGGAAATGTTTGGTCGTGTCACATTTAGCGCATTTCAGTTTATCGTATGGCAATGCAGTACTAGGTCAGTTTACTTGTCTCAAGTGCACACATGGTGAGCTGCACATAAACGCCAGATAATTTACGTTAAATAACCTTGTTGTCTTAACATATTACCGTAATTTTACCTGCATTGCGTACGTCTCCAAGTAGTGCTTGTTTCAGGGGTAATGGAAGTGGACGAGTAACCACGTGCATGCGAAAGATATAAGTCAAATTCACATGATACAAGCACCAAATTTACGCGAGACGCCATTGCCCTCTGATGGCCCTTAAATGTAATTTGCCACATACAATTCTTCCGGTACAAATTATCTCTGGCCGAATGTTCGGTTGTGTTTGGAGTCTTGAACGCAGTGAATTATAGCTACATATTATTCTGGTACAATGGTACCCTGCATTTACACGGCCGGCCTTTTTTCGGCGCCCTATGCCATATTTGGTTGTTGCGGTCAGTTCAGAAGCTCAGAAGCATCAGAAGGGGTCAAAATGGCTGTTTAGGGAGGCAGACAATTCTGCTCAGGTTATAAAGTTAAAGTCAGAGTTCATCTTAAAAGAGAATACAATCAGCATTCATAGCACAACCCTTTTATGGTTCAAAACAGAGATTATTTTAATCAAAAGCAAATCGCTCAATTTGGACCGATTCCAAGCAATCTTAAACAGGAAGTTTACCAAGAGGAAAGGACAATGTTTTTCTTTGTCTGATTGGGTATTTATAAACAATTTAATAGTTGTGCATTCTGTTCCCAAATGCTGAATGTCAGGAAAAGTAAGACTAAAATCTTACAAATATTTGAAACATAATAGGGGACTTTCCAAAATCACATAGGATTTGGAAAGTCGAATAGCAAGATGTGTCTTTAGAAGAAATTACTTTTACATGTATGTTGTCAAGATATATAAGTGTATAACTTTTCAAGAAGTTAATTAGACTTCAAGTGTTAATCCATTTTGACACCATTAGTATTACAATCCAGTATAATAAACTAAATAAATATTTTTTACTTTACTTTTTTTATGAATAAAATGCAAGATAAAAAACAAGGTGTTGAAAACATGTAAACAACATTGTATTAAGAATACAATCAAATAAAAGAGTAAAAGAGAGAGAGATGACGACTGTATCTCTCAATAATACTAAACCGTCACTCTTATATTTTTAACTATTGACGGTTATAGTAGTTATTGTACATTCTGAAAATATTGTTACCTTCTCATGAACACATGCTATTCAACTGAATACTCAACAATACACATTATTGAAGAGACTATAAAAATGACCCAATATAGAATTACCTGTTTCTGTGTAGCTTGTTTCTGTGTAAAAAGGGAATGGTGAAGAAGAGGTGGTCGCTATGCAGTTCTTCATTTGCTCAAACCTGTCCATTTTGCTGCTGGATCTCCACAGACTTCCAGCTCTTGACAGAAATCTTGCTAGTCAAGGAGGCCACTTGGTGACACACCTGCCTAGTTTGATCTTTGATTGAATGCTCTGCCAACCAAATTTGTGTAATGTTTATAATGACCTTTTAGCTTTGGGGTAGAATGTGGGAGAGTGGCTTGTGGACCATATCATTTAAAAGCATTGTTCTAGGTCGACCTGCCAACCATGCATACTGCTCAAATAAATTAAGGGAGCACGCAATCATCACATTGTAAAACCAAGTCAATTTAATTACAGGGATACCAATCCGTCCATTTAGGAAGCATAAGCAATTGTGAATCAATATCACTAGTTTTGGTGCAAATGAAAGTGACAACAGGTGCACTAGAAAGGCAACAGCAAGACAACCCCCAAAAAGGGAATTGTTTTGCAGGTGGTGGCCTCATAAAATTGCTCTCTCCTTATCCTTTCTGACTATCCATTCTAGTCTAGATTTGCATTTTGCTAGTGTCCTTATTACTAATGGTATCATGAGGCGGTACCTGCAGTCCATTCAGGTTGCACAGCCAGTCCAGCTCCTCCAGGATGGCACATCCATATGTGCCATCTCAAGAAAGTTTGGTGTGTCTCCTAGTACAGTCTCAAGAGCATGGAGGAAATACCAGGAGACAGGCCGTTACACGAGGAGAGTTGGATAGGGCCGTCGAAGGGCATTTACCTAGCAGCAGTAACGATATCTTCACAGATGAGATGTGTGGAACACATGCTGCAGTTACCTCTTCTGGTAATACCTAGATTCCACAGAGAGGGATTTTCATTGTGGAGATTTTTCTTGAATGTTGGGCTACGCAGTTAAATTATGCAAAAATTCCCTCACCTAACATGTAATCTCACCATAAACCTCACAGTTATTCCTCATATTGAGCGTGTAGCTTGATTGAAAGTGACATTCGAGAAGGAACAGTTGTATTTTACAAACCTATCTCTTCAGCGGCACTGCTGGAAATTAGACCGGCATCCAGTATCTGAACTAAGGCATTGTAGAAGACAGAGTCTGAGTTTGTTCAGGTGAAAGAATGGAGAGAGAAAAGAGAGGGGATTGGAGGAGAAAAAGACATGATGAGGACGGCGGAGTTGAAGGGACAGAAAAATATGCTCATCAAATATGCTCATCCTCTAAAACAGACTCTTTTTTTACCTTTGATACACTTCTGACAGTCAGTCAGCACAAAAAGTATTGAACACACCCCTCAACATCTCCTGAAAACAATAGTTTCTTGCATTTCATTCATTCATTTTGGACTAATGTAACATGAAACTTTGTCACATTCCATTAGGGATGGACTTTAAGACAATACTTAATTCTTAATGGAATTCTTAATTCTATTGTATTGTCGTCTAAATAATTTTGTGTAACCATTACTTGCATGTTTGTGTAACTTGAGCCAGAGGTACTGATTGGACAAAAGAAATACAAACTACTCAGAGCTTTGGGTTCAAGAACTGGCCATGTAGAGTGAAATCTATAGTTTAACCTAATTTTAAACAAGGAATAGGCTGAACTTGCATGGTAAACTGCTTGTTTATTTTTGCTCTTAAAACACTTTAAGATACCAGGAAAAGTGGTGTAGAACTTAGAAAGCGTGTACGTTTGGTGGTATATTGCTAATGTTGTCCTTCGGGGACACTTTGCAGATGCATGTCATGGTGAAATACCTCACCGTTACAGTCGGAGCACCCTCCACCTGCTTGGGGCACAGTCTCATGTTCACTGTGTCCAGTAAGGAGCAGAGATCCTCTGCATTATTGCAAGTCGGACTGTATGTGGCAAACATCCTGGAATGCCATTTGATAGGTCGGAATAGGAAAGTGTTACTAGTAAAGGTCCTGTATTGAAACATACGTTTGTGATCCGTTCACTGCGGAGGATGCTATAACACCAATATTTACACTTGTTTTTCCAAAGTGTTCCCTCTCTGTGAGACAAAAATGTATGGTAAACAATTTTTTTCCTGCCTTTAACATTTACAAGCCAGCATACTTTTTTTTTAAAGATGATACAACTTGTTTCCTCTTTCCTCATCCACATGGAAAATTAAAGGATTTGAGGGTCCCAGTTTGTAAGAGTCTAAATCAACTATGAGGAAACAAGGCAATGCAAAGTTATAGATTGTGGGGCTGAAAGGTTTCAGGGGGAAATCAGTTCAGTGATTTCTGACCCTGTTCATGGAGCTACCTTTTGAAGATAATGGTTCAATAGCTTCAGGAAGATACTTTGATGAGGTCGTGCTGATCAGTTGGTAGTTCCAACTGATGGGATGTTTCTGGTGAATACACTGAGTTGGAAAAGTAATCAATGCTGTCCTATGTTGCCCTCTGCAGGGTGATTAGACAATCAAAAATAAAGGCCACTGTTATCTCAGAGTACTACAGTGACCTCACACCTGCTTTTTAACTAATGGTCTATCAATATTGGCAAGAAAAGTTACTTATTATGTGGATTTTTTTGTGTAGTAAAAATCGATCCTTTGCAAGTCTAAAAGTCTAAAAGTCTGAACCCATATTCTAACACTTACAAGTTTTACCCAACACCTAAACACAGGGAGAAGCCAGGACTGAGTGGCAGATGCTTTTATTAGTCTTGGGGTTTGTGGGGTTAAACATATGGCCATTTGACCAAAATGTCCTAATTTAACTGTACAAAACCTGTTTTATTAACAGACATTTTCAAAACAGTGAACATTGTTTTGTCCCCCACAGTATCGGGAGCCTTGCATAGAAGTTGTCTATTTTAGGACTTGAATAGAAGCTATCTAAATATTGACAGAACAACATACCTTGATAATATAGATGAAATGGGATTTGAAAAATGTGTTTCCAAAACTGTTTTCACCTTTTATTATGGGGTATGGAAGGTAGATTGATTTCACAGAAAAACAAAAAAGATGAAGAAAAAGTGAATGGGGTCTTTAAACTTCGCAGGGGCTGTAGGTCTGTCACTTCACAAGGGACATATTTGCCTTAAGGACCATGATGGATTGTCTACTCCTAGAGTACCAAAAGACTAATCGTCATGCAAACTGATACATGACTGATGAATCTCTTTCAAAACAAGATTTTGGCTGACACAGATTAAGCCTATGACAAAAAAGAAAACTCTAGTGATCTTGTTTTTTTTGTCCTATAATAGGTTTTATCTGTCTCTGCGAAACCGGCCAATATAGATGTTTTTCAGATGGTCTTTGAAGTCAGCTTTTCAGAAAATGGGCACAATTGGGGTGCCTGGATGGAGAAGAGACCTGAGACACTGTATACGATAGCAGAGCCCTTTTGCAAGGTGTGTTTTAAACCAGGTTGAATCATAAAACTTCTGATTCTGCCTGAAGAAGTGATTTTAAGTATTACACTCACGATAAATGTTTTACCCTGTTTTTAGCTTGAAGCGATTTTCCGCACATGATAGGCTGTTTTTTATTGGTTATATATATATCATGTATCATTTGTATCGTGTGGGGAAAACGATTTTCCCCATATATATTTAAACATGAAACAGATAAAATAGCTGTGTAAAACACGATGACAGTAGTGTAGAAAAAAAGAGCACCCGTACCGGAAATATGTCCGTCTAAAATGATTGTCCGACCCTGGTAGAAGCATGGAATCGTGAATACCAGCTTTTTTCGAATGCTATTGACATTTAGTCCAAAACTAATTTTACTCTTGGAAGCTACACGGCAAAGTAAGGTAAAATGAGTTTTTACTTATTTTTATAATAAGTAAAAACTAAATCTTAACTGTTTCTAGATGTGTTGTTTCGTTGCCTAGTTTTCAACATTGGTTCTAGCCTGATGCTAATTTCATCTAACTAGTTGTATTAGGCTTTTCTTGAGATACAGCATCGTACGGTATCCATATTTCCATATTGAACAATTTAACCTAACTCAGTAGTTGTTGCTCTAGATAATTCACTTTTGAATATATAGTAGTGTATTCAGGTGACTATCAGAAACACAATTTTAACTCAGTGTTATGCGATTCGAAATAACTTTTAAACTATCAACAGCTGTTCTTTCAACAATCCTGCTGTTTGTCAAGAGGTATGTCAGAGGAATTACTACATAGAGTGAAAAACCTGGAAGGAGAGTTGGAGAGACTAAAAGCACAACTGCGGGATAAGGTCCAGGATGGTGTTATAAAGGAGGAGGGGAATATTGGCTTTGATGAAATGAAGGATAACCAGACCAATGCTGGTGTGAAGAAAAAGAGAAAACGAGGTAGCCAGGAACGACCGTTTGATTTCTCGGCCCATCCTCGGCGCCATGTCGCGCTTCGTTTGGCTTACCTTGGCTGGGCCTACCAAGGTTTTGCTGTCCAGGAAAACACCGACAACACTGTGGAAGCAAGACTCTTTGAGGCACTTATGAAGACTCGACTGATTCAGGATCGCCAGAGTTCGAACTATCACCGCTGTGGACGGACCGACAAAGGAGTCAGTGCTTTTTCCCAGGTCAAACTTTGTATACTACACTTCAAACTAACACGCTATTCATAAAAAAGAGTTCAATAGCTGGCAAATTCTCCAAATTTAACACTGACGTTAGATTATATGGAAACTTGATGTTTATTAGGCTAGGTTGGATTTTTGGTTGCAAAACCACAATCCTGTTTATTGTGAGATCATATTTTTTTCTGTTTGTTTTTCCTGGTAGGCTTATGTTTTTGATTTTTCTGACGTAGGTCATATCTATAGACTTGCGCTCCACTCAGTTTTGTGGAGGCGTTGGAGTGACCCTCCCAGCTAACGCCAGTGTCAAGAATGAAGTCGACGTGGCAGAGCTCCCTTATGTGAAGATGCTGAACAGAGTTCTGCCCCAGGACATTAGGATTCTCAAATGGTCACCTGCAGTGGACGGCTTCAGCGCACGCTTCGATTGTCAGTCTAGAACCTACCGGTACTACTTCCCACGTGGGGCTCTTGATGTGACATTAATGATGGAGGCCGCCAAACGGTGAGTGGTCTCAAAATATCCATTACTTTGGAAAATAAGTCAAGGATTGTTTTTATGCAGTGACCCTTACCCTAGTTGCAATACATACTCCTTTGAAACAACATTGCAGCAATTTATATAAATAAAATCACAAGATACTGACAGAAGCTGAATGATCAAGCTGCAGAGCTAAAAGCCCTGTGATAGGCCTCGCATGTTTTCCCATTCTCATTCCTCTTCAGCTATGAGGGCACTCATGACTTCCGCAATCTCTGCAAGATGGACGTGGGCAACGGAGTTCTGCAGTTCCAAAGAACCATCCTGTCTGCCAGCGTCCAGCCTGTCCATCATAATCCTCGGCCTTCCAATACTGACCCATATGACCTCTTTATGTTTGAGATAAAAGGACTAGCCTTCCTCTATCACCAGGTACGGAGGGGTCCCTGACTCAAAGACAGTTGGCATGTACGCACACACACACCCACGCACAAACACTCACTCACTTGTTTTGCTTATTACGTTTGTGTAAGATGGATGTGTTGGTACTTGCCCTATGCTTTTTGAAAGGCATGTTGAGAGAAAAACCCATTTCACCCCAGTTTTACCAACATGCTGAGCTGCATTTCAATCCCTCCCATAAGGTGCGCTGCATGATGGCTGTGCTACTGCTGATTGGCCAGAAGCTGGAGGCTCCAGAGGTAATAGATACACTGCTGGATGTGGAGAAGAATCCCAGAAAACCTCAATATAGGTAAGTTAATTCAGGCATTGCTATCCTGAGACCCTGCCAACCACTAATTCAGGGACAAAAACTTTATTAGTTTGACAAGACATTTGAAAACATGGGGGGGGGCACATAGCCTGGTGGGTTAAACTGTTGGTCCAGTAAACAAAAGGTTGATTGATTGAATCCCTGTGCCAGGAAGGTGGAAAATGAGTCTTCACTTGTGTTTAATACACTTTGTACTTATGTGAAATAAGACCAATATAAGCACCCACCTCATTATTAGTATTCATGTTGTTTTTAATATTATTACACAATTTGTTTATTCAGCATGGCAGTGGACTTTCCCCTGGTGCTGTTCGACTGCCATTTTGAGGGGTTGAGCTGGCGTTGCGAGACTGAGGAGACGAACCATGCCCTGGCCACGTTGCAGCAGCACTGGACCCAAGCAGCTGTCAAGACCCAGGTCCTCCGCGGCATGATCATAGGCCTGGAGAACGCCGGTCAGTTAAACGTTTATTTCAAATCCAACTTTACTAATCCCACACAGAATTTGAACCTTGCCAGCTCTGGGATTTGATCTGGCTACCCCTTTTGGATGCTCTAACCACTTACACAATATGTCGCTCTATGATCAAAACTTAATATACAATGCTCAAAAAGAAAATATGAAGGAAATGTATTAAAGATTAAAATATTTTGCTGCACATTGTGTAATTCGTAGAACAAAATTACATAATAATGGTCAATGGAAACCAAAATCATCAAACAATTAAGGGCTGGATTCAAACTCACATTGGAAATCAAAGTAAACAATTAAAATCACAGGCTGAATTAAAATCACTTGGGTGAATTTCATGACGGCAACTCATAATGTGACTCAGTAGTGTGTATGGCCCCCACGTGCCTGTATGCACTCCGGACAACGTTTAGACGTGCTCCTGATGAGTCAGATGGTGTCCTTGGGGATCTCCTCCCAGCCCTACATCAAGACATCAGTGAGTTCCTGGACAGACAACTGGCATAGGATGCCCGGATACATAACATCCACAAGGTTCTAGATTGGAATCAGGTCTGGGGACCATGAGCCAGTCAATGGCATCAGTGCCTTTGTCATCCAGGAACTGCCTACATACTCTGGCCACCAGGATGAACCCAGGGCCCACTGCACCAGCGTAAGTTCTGACGATGGGTCTGAGGATTTCATTACGGTACCTAACAGCAGTCAGGGTACCGTTGGTTAGCTCGTAGAGGTCTGTGTGGCACTCCAAGGATATGCCTCCCCAGACCATCACTGACTCACCGCCAAACTGGTCATTGCTGGATGATGTTGCAGGCAGCATAACATTCACCACAGTGTCTCCAGACTCTTTCACCTCTTTCACATGCTCAGTATAAACCTTCTCTCATCTGTGAAGAAAACGGGGCGCCAATGGTGGGAACTGCAAATTCTGGTGTTTTCTGGCAAATGCCAATCGAACTGCACGGTGCTGGGCAGTGGGAACATGTCCCACTTGAGGACGCCTGGCCCTCATTTCACCCTTGTGGAGTCTGTTACTGACAGTTTGGTCAGAAACATGCACGCTAGTAGTCTGCTGGAGGTCATTTTGTTGGGCTCTGGCACTGCTCATCCTATTCTTCCCGGTCCTGCTGCTGTGTTATTACCTTTCTACAGCACTCTCCAGCTCTTCTAGTGTAGTGGTCTGTCTCCTGGTATCCCCAGCATGCTTTTGCATACAGAACTTGCAAACCTTGCAAGGGCACGTGTGGATGTGCCATCCTGGAGGAGCTGGACTACCTGTGCAACCTGAATGGGCTGCATGTACCGCCTCATGCTACTAGCTGGCCACCACTTGCAAAAACATTCCTTTTTTGGGGGTGGTCTTGGTTTGGCTTCTCCAGTGCACATGTTTTCACTTTAATTTAAACCAGAATAGGTGCAATTGAATCACAAATTCTTATGTTAACTAACTAGACAGATCGATATCCCTTAAGTTGAATTGACTTGGTGTTAAACTGTGATGATTACATGGTCCCTTCATTTTTTTTGAGGAGGGTATATACTGACATTGGTTTTATGTTGGTGTGTAAGTTAAAAACAGAAGCTAAGGTTTTGGGGATATGAATTTACCACCGTGAAGTATCTTTTCTCTTCACAGATGGGACCTCCTCTCCTGATTGCTGTCTGATGGAAGGGACCAGACAACGGACTTATCGGCCATTACTGGATCGCCCACGCTGCGAAAGCCTGGAGTCTAGGATAGAACATTTTGTTAAAAGGGGTCGGCTTGAGCGAGAGGAAGGGGAAAATGGTGGTGAGACGGTACACAAGGGCAAAAGGTCAATGCATTACAACGCCTCCAATCCTTCCGTTCCCCCAGACATGTCAACACCTGTTTCACCAAAATGGCAATTATGAACTACAAGATCGAAGCCTGCTAAAGACATTGAACTGGTTGTATAATACTGACTGTTTTCTGAATGCAGTTACTTACTCCTTTTTATGGAATGGACAATGAATTGTAAGCTTATTTGTTCATCTCTGGAATAAATGATTTGTGGAGATTGATCCGGAATGGACATGTTTTACTCAAGACAGGAACACGTTTGGTTATAAACCAAGCATAATCATTGCGTTAATCGGATGTTTCTCTAAAAGGATGTAGGCTTTCATAGCAGAAACGACAGTAGTGCATTTTACCCTCATCTTGATGTACATGTTGTGCTACATTTCAAGTCCGTCATGTAAAACTTCTGTACAGTAATAGCACTAAAGTAACCTTTCATAGTTGAAGCAAGAAAGCTCGAGTCGAGACAAATCAGGGGGAACCATTTAGAGAATTCTAGTGAATGCCGGAAGGCTATATTAGATGCACTTCGCTAAAATTAGCGAGCGTTTTTTCTTACCTAGTAAATAGACACTGTCGACTTTCGTCAATCTGGACTGATATTGTTGACGACTTCATTCTCAATTACGTCGGTGAACCGTGGCTGTGCATTGTTATTTGAGCACGTACCTATGTTGAATTTCAAACAAGGCTAGTAGCTAAGCACGCTAGCTAACTGGTGACAGCTCCGGTGCAATCTCGTCTTTGACCAAATTGACCTAACCCGGATAATTTTTTATTAAGACAAGGGAATTCACAGATCAAACGTAAGTTAATAAAATAGATGGAATCACTGGGATATTGCAATTTCTTCATTGGACCACATGCGTGGTCATCAAATCCACTGTCGTAAGACTGCAACTAGTCTAACTATACCATTGCCCAGTAAAGATAATTATGCCAGGTTTTTAGCTATGTTCACATCATAAATGCAACAAACCAATTACAATAGTTTAAGACGGATAAATTGTTTTTGTATTTACAGTATTCAACGGAAATTGTAATATTTGATTTCTGTTCTCTGGTTTTGTTTCAGAAAGCGGCTTCATGTTTCTTTTATGTATGTGTAACAGTAGGGGGCGTTTCGACCTTTGTTTTGGTGCGTGCAGGAGAACAGTTATTATTGTTACTTTATTATTGCTGTAACTTACAAAACATATTACTAACATACTGACAATACAATCCAAAAATATATAACATTAAAATTAGATTTCAAAAAGTGATGCTAGTGGAGTAATATACATTAAAAGTGTACAGAATAATTTACTTTGAAGCAACTTTGAAGACATTATTTCTGATCGACATATCCGGAAACTTTAGCTCACAACACATTACCGCGCACTTTTTAGGGGAAACATATGAACATACTTATTTATACATACATGCATACATATTTATAAACATAAGAAGGATTACATGTTTGCCTTTTGTTGCGATTGTCTTTTAGTAATCTAAACGAAGGAATTGTGTGTTTGGTTGTCTGTCTAGCCATAGCAAATAACTGTTAATCATACACAGCCCTACCTCAGTTAACTATAAACTTATACAACATGTTTTCCACAAACATAAGTGTAGATGCAGGGTCCCATAGCTTCCCGGTGTTGTCTTCCTGTCATATGGCTTGGACCCATAAAGACAAATCAGGATATTTTAGGACATCGCTGAGGAAGACATTTAAGATCAGTGTTTTTTGTTGTATTCTTGGTGCAACCAACTACACAGCAACAATTCGGCATAACAAGCGTTATTAATTTTAATCGGGCAGTTTGTCTTGTTAACGCTATTGTAGAGTGCACGGAGGTTGGTTTGTTTCCCCCTAAAAAGGTGGCGTATATATAAAAGCCTACTCTGGAGGAGGTATTGCCGGTCTAACGTTTTAATGCCGGCCTGTCTAATGTAGAGACATTAAGTTATGGAAAGTGATGAAACCCATTTAAAGCCACTTTATTTTATTAAATTAAATAATGAGCCTGTTACATGTGTCGCTTTGAGGCACCCTCTTGGCGGTAAAGGGGCCACGTATCCCAAAAGATCCCCTCCCCCCGGCTCTCCATTTGCGCATTTACGAGTGACGAATGAGTGGAGTTCTTTTAATTTAGGATGTAGGCGCTAATTAGACCCCCTGCCAGTGAGTGTGCAAAAATGCAGCCTGTTTGAGCAAAGTGGAGCCTAGTATTTCAAATGCGTTTTCTGGAGTTTGTTGTCGTTATTCTGTCTCTCACGCTGTTCAAATAGACCTACTATTAAAATGATAGACTGAAAAAATCTTTGTTAGTGGGCAAACATATAACCTTGCTTGAATAACTACAAAAAAGTTGACATTTGAAATATCCTCTTGCATGTTTCATTACAACTGAAGCTATATTTTTATTGCACCCTGTACCCTTAAATAATTACACATTTAATTGGTCTGGGCAAAAACATAATCAGTCATGAAATTTGTGATATCTGGACCTTATATAGTTGTTTATGCTTAATTTGATTGGACATCAATGTAAAGAGTAATAGACTACAGCACATATAGTCTACTAGGTAGTTCAGCTAGGATCAGTAATGTACAGTAGGATAGATTTACGTATATTATACTGTACTCAAATGTCGTGTGCTCTGCTGTACTATATTTAACTATACTTTTTGGAACTAAGCGATTGGAAATGTGAGACATTTTTGCTGCTAAAAGGGTTTGTTTTGTTGTTTTTGGTCTACCCACTAATTATCTTCCACAACACTTTCCCTGACTTGTCATAAGCTAGACTGGATATGATTGAAAGGTTTGTATATACACAATCAAATATTTTAAATCGTGCTGAGTGTTTTGGTTTGCTTAAATAAATAAGAATGTACTTTACATAGCCAAGCCAATGCCAAAAGAATGATACACAAATGTGTTGTTCCACACTCTTGTACACTGTCCATGATAGCACAGGGACATAGATAGAACAAATCAATAAAATGTTCAGGATGTAAAATGGGTGGCAAAAAAATAGCTTTTGGCTTTCAACTCCAGTAAACTTGCATGTTTGTATTCAAGGGTACTTGAACGTGGAAATGCCCAGATGCTCTTATCCATCCTCATGTTTCTCTAGGATGTTTTTGGTGGGCTTGACAGGAGGAATTGCCTCGGGCAAGAGCACTGTGTCGTCTCTGCTTCGAGAGCTTGGCTGCCCGATCATCGATGCTGATGTTGTGGCTAGACAAGGTAAAGTCTATGGTACTGGTTGTCAACCTCTTTTTCAATGCTTTTCCCACACAATTAGGACCATTTTGACATTTCCAACTTGTTGTCCCATTCATTAAAAAAATTCTATACAGTTAACAATCTTCAAACTTTTTTGAGCCTCTAGGATTTGTTTTGATAACTATGGCGTGCCATCATGAATCAGTATTCATGCCGCTTTCAAAAAACTCTGAGGCTGATATATTTTGAAGGGATTCTGCAAGTCTTTCTGTATATTAAATGGCTGTGAGAAAGACATCAGGGTCTTATTCATTCGGCACCAAATGGACGCCAACAATGCTACATGGAGGGACTACCAGGAGGACATATACAATTAGCAATGTCCATTTCCGTTTTTTTAAATGTGTGCACATTCCGTTGCTTGCTTTAATGAACCGGTCCCATGCCTTTAATCAGGCTCAACTAACTGTGTCCTTTGGTCTTTGCCAGTGGTGGAGCCCCACAGTCCGGCCTACTTCCGGATTGTAAAGCACTTTGGCCCCGAGATCTTGCTAGAGAACGGGGAGATTGACCGACAGAAACTGGGCGGGCTCATCTTCGCCAACGGAGAAAAGCGGCGCCTGCTCAACTCAATCACGCATCCCGAGATCCACAAGGCCATGCTCAAACAGATCTTCTTTTACTTCATCCGAGGTTAGCTAACTAAAGCCCATCCCTAGCTTATCCGTTGAAGTGTATGTTTCCAAAGGGTCTAATGATGTCTAACGAGATAGTTGTGGAGCCCTATAGTTGCCGTATTGCTTTCACCTAACCAACTCACAAACATCACAAGATAAGTAGAGAAATTGGGCTGGTGGAGTTTGGATTTAAAATTATATTGCATTCTTCCAACAGTCTTTTTTGGGGGGTTTGTGGGGACTTTCAATGTGGGTTTCAGTTTTAGGTTGGTGTCCATTTTGCCGATAGTCTTGAACTGAACAATTGGCTGTTGGTGTAGTAAACTACGATGGTCAGATCCCCAAAAGTAAAAGTAAAAGAATTAAAGGAGAATAAGGGGTTTATGATTTAGATCTTAGATATTTGTCTATTTCCCTATAAGGTCCCCCTGCTGTTATCATCAAAATAGTGAAGACACTGACGCGTGTGATGATTTTCATATGGAATATCATTCTTTTTTAATATATATTGTATGTATCAGTATGTATCACCATGATACTAAAAGTACTGTCATGTAATTTATCATCTTAGTCATATCATTGTTGTTCAGTGAAATCGTAAATATTAAGGCATATCAGCCAGATTTCCTTATCAAACTAAAAGTAGCCCAGTGTTTATAACTTAAAACATTAAAATGGCTGCCAAAATGATCATTAGTCAGACACAATAATTAATGGAATCCATACATTACTTGCAACTTTCCATAGTGTGGACTGGTAGGAGTTAGTCTACAGAGTACGTGAGAACGATCAGTGGCTCCTTTGTGAGTGCTCTATTTTAGTGCTGCTTTGTTTTTCCCCTCAGGTTATCGGTACGTGGTGCTAGACGTGCCCCTGCTCTTCGAGACGCGGCGCCTCAATCGTTTCCTCAACCACACTGTTGTAGTCTACTGGTAAGACCGCCTAGGGCTCTGTTGTTTTCTAAAGGTTTGTACCCACTTCATACTCAAATATGAAGGATGAAGTCCCTCTCCTGGGAGTTGCTCCATATGTTGTATGGATTCTAGAGATGGCCACAACGGGATGAACTTTCTACTAATTATACATGCCTACTTCATTCCAGTGAGTTCAGGTCTGCAACAAAACTGTGAGACTTTTCCTCAACAAATTTGTTCTGCTTTATGTTAGGTTTGTTTGCTGTGGGATTGGTACCTAAATGTGTCCTATATCCTACTCTCATTCCTTGCTATTATTAGGCCGATTGAAATAATATTATCTTCGTACAAAGATGCTTGTGTAGCCGGTCAAAGCTACATCTGTCTTGCATGTTATTAACATACGCGTAATGAATGAATTATATTATGACCCGAGCCATGTAGCCTACAATAGGGAAGCAGTTTGGACATTTGGCAGTTGAAATGTGAAAACACTTCCGCCACTTTTGACATTTTGATGTCTGACTTGTTTGTTGGTATTAAAAAAAGAAATAGGTTTTTATGTCTGGCCGTAGGCAGATGTTGGGTAATTGACAGGCCTATTCAGTGGGCTGCATCTGTCTGTAGACAACTTGGTAATTGACAAAATATTGGGATGGAAACAATTTAAATTGTGTGCTACTGCACCTAGATTTCCGCAGTATACCACACGGAATCACAAAGAACTTATTAGCATGCAGTTCAACATTGCCATTTTTGAATAGCCTAAATATGTCAGGTGAGTATCAGATGATATTTCTTGCATTATTTGTAATCTGTAAAATAGAAAAGATCATATTAAAACTACACCACCGTGGACATTTCTATACTATTTCCAATACAAAATATGATCCCGGAGGCAAATTGACTCTATTGAATTTATTTAAATTTTCTGCCCCAGTGATCCCGCCACCCAGCTGTCGCGCCTCATGCTCCGGGACGGGCTGACCCAGGAACAGGCAGAGCAGCGCGTCGCAGCCCAGATGCCCCTTAACGAGAAGCGGGGCCTCGCCAGCCACGTGGTTGAGAACTCTGGCAGCCGCGAGGACACCCAGCGTCAGGTGCTGAGGCTGCACACCAGGCTGGAGGACTCAGTAGAGTTCCTGCTGGTCAGGGCTATCGCGGTTGCAGCCGCTGCAGGCATTGGCGGGCTACTCCTGTATGCCGTCAAGCTTCTGATGTCTTAGCAAATGGAGCGAGAGAGCCGAGAGACATCTTCCCATGCCGACCAGGGTTGAATTGAAATTGATACCGAGGCACAGTCACTATCGGCCTGGCTCACGCGGCAAGTCCAACGGTCAGTAATGCGTCACGGCTTAAAAGTCAGGAGGCAGTTTGCACTTAGAAAGGGGTCTAGTGACATGAGCTTTTTCTCGTGTTATTTCCTTGATACCATTTGAAGGCTACGGAGAACAGTGAACACCTATGATTCTTAGATTTGTTTTTCGAAAGCATTCAAATGGATTTTTTACATTAACAGTGCAATGAGATATATTTGTAGTTGGACGTCGGCTGAGAAACATTATTGTTGAATTATTCATGTTTTTAACTGTTTTTACCTGGGTTTTGGTTTTCATTTTAATGAGACTGTTCACTGAAATGTCAGATTTTCCCTTTAGCTATCTATTAATCTATAGGACAAAGGGTAAGCAAACCAAGATATCGATTTTAGCTTCTTATATTATATTAAGGTTGTTGGTTGAAAAGCATTGGGAGCGATAAGGAATGGAAGTGAATGACAGATGATCTGGGCCTGCGTTGATCATCCCACGTTATTCGCTCCTTTGCATGCAGCAATGCTGCGCTAATCTGTGAAAAGTTGCATCTCAGTTTCTATTTATCAAATAAACATGATAAATAAGTTGTTAAGGTGAAACATACTTTTAAGAATGGGAAAACTGATATGGGTTAATTAACCCTTTCTAAGAACGTTTCAAACTGATTTTATGGATTATGAGGTCATTAGAAAGAAGCTATATATTTGACAATCCACTTGTCACATGCACATGTATACTACAGAGTTCTACAAATAGATGTTATGCACATGTACACTATAGAATACAAATAAATACTATTGATTCCACTATTTCTTTGTCTAACACATGAAGCTTTCCTTTATGCAATAACCTCTATTTTTTAACATAAGATAAAATAACATATTTTAAACTGGTATTTATTTTTGTCATAAAAGAAGAATTTGTAACTGTAAACCTGTTATGAAATAAACAACTTCCTGCTATCTCCCTTTTTTATTTGCAACCTTTTGCCATGCATTCTTTAACTTAAATCATAATTGTTTTATAACGGTGCATATTTTCCTATACTAATAGTGAGCAGTCAACAATGCCATTAGGATACAGAAAGAGGTTGTGGCTGAACCTCATGTAATTGAAAACGGGAAGGCTCTCATACTACACAGTGCGGTAAATGTTTATTTTCCTTTTTGAGATTTGTGCTGTTGTTATAGATTTTTGTCTGTTTTTCCGGTAATGAAACAAGTGCTAATAAATAATGTAGGGAACACCTAATTTCAATACTTATTTAATTTACTTAGTCAAAATAGGTAATGGGACACAAGTTGCCCCCTAGTCAGAAATGACAACCCTTTTACAATTAACTAAAGTAAAGATAGTGTTTTCAAACACAAGCACCTGTCAAAACTGCAAGAATAAAATGTTATGAACAACAACGTCAAAAGTGGAGATTGTATCGACTCTTTTGGTCTGGCAAAAACCAAACACTGTATTGCATATTACTGACCAAGGTCACAAATTTGGTTGATGCTTTGCGGCATAAGGACCTTGAAGAGCCACTAAAAGGAGCAATACACAATGCATTGTATCAAAGAGAATGTCAGGCGATCTACATATGAGATGAATCTGAAGCACACCTGATAATCCATGACACAACCAAATCTACATTAGAATGGCTGAGAAGCAACTAACATTTTGTAATGGCCTGGTCTATGGGAATGTTCTGACAGGATATGAAACGAGCCCCAAACACTACAAATGTCTTTAAGTTAAAACAGTTATGCATGAGAAGTGAGCCTCAATTAAAAAAATAAAAGACTACAGAAAGGTTTTGGTAGCCATTGCAAACAACCAGTTAATGAGTGTAATAAGGCTGTCCCAATATCAGCTGTGGGGCATTGGGGGTTACATAACTTAGTTATTTTAAAAATAATGCTGTTTTATTTTTTTATTACTTTCCTCCCCTTTTAATCATATGTTTTTTGTGAATTTCTGAAGTTATTCTGGACAAAAATATAAAAACCCAAGGGATTTCTTCTATATTTTCTACTTAATTTAATCTCCCATATTTATTTATTATTATTGCCTCCCTAAATCCTCTTACAGTTCTTGCACAACGAAGACATTACAGGTATCAAAATGTGTCTCATTTCCAATTGTTTTGCTATTGTTTTGTGGAAGGTTTTGTTGCAAGGTATAGGAAATATTCACGTTTTTGTGCCAAAAACATTGAAGGGTAGGCACACTGAACATCGGTTTGCCTAGCAAATTACGTTTGTCAAATTTTCTAGAATGAGGCCATGCAAATGGATGCCGGATCTGAAGTTGGCAAGTAATGCTAGCTATCTACAGTACTGTTCATAAACAGTGACAATGAAATGTCACTGACTTCGACCATGGGAGTTACTTTGTCAATGGTAAGGCTGAAGTTATTTTGCTACCTTTTTGCTAGCCGTTCAGTCTTTTTTATGCGGGAGATAGGTAGCCAGCTAGCTAATGGGTCTTATCTTTTTTTTATTTGGGAGGTGGCCAGCTAAATGCCAGTAGATTATCTGTGTTAATTTGCTGCCAGTAGACAGCGACTGCAACCATGCCTTACAATTTCCTTGGAATTGTAAAGTTTCTAGTATTGTTTTTGTATTCAAACATCAGGTTTTAAAACAGTCTTTTCGCAAGTCACTTCCTGACCAACAAACATGACTAACATATCCTAGTTGATGTTTATTGTTGACAGTCCTAAGAGCGGGGGGTGCCCTCCGTATGCATGATATTTCTGCCTGGCTGGGTCTGTTTGTGTGGGAGTGTGTTGGCAGCAGTCAGACTGGCAGGAGAAGCGAATGACATCACTGCCCTTTGTGTTTGTGTGTGTGTGTGTATGCGTGTGTAACTCTGGCACTGTGCTGGGTCTCCCATCGGCCTAGGGGGACCGAGGGTGGCTTGACTGTGCTGGCTACTTGGCTCAGTCAAAAGTTGCTGCTGGTCTATGGTCCTCTTTTCTTAAGGAACTTCAGATTAATGCGGAGTGAAGGGGTTAGAGGGCAAAGAGAGCGCAGCGGAAACACACACAGACTAAGCAGCAAACACATCAGAGCCGTCTGGTCCATCAGCTACAGTCGGTGGGAAGGAACGGTCTATTCTTAGGATTCTTCTGTCAATACAAAAAGCCACTTTACATACTGGTGTGATCATTCAGATGTTTAGCAGAGCGATAAAGTGTCCATTTGTCAGTTTTCTGATGAGATTGCATGTGTATCTGGGGACGAGGCGGCCCGCAGGTAACAAAGCAGCCACATCGCAAAGCAGCCACGTCACAGTTCCCAACACCTCCCAAGTTGGAGGAGTTAGGGTTAAATGCAGATGTCAAATCTTGGTTGGACCTTGTGTGCAAACTAACCAGGGAGATCTTGATGGAATTGAGCTCTCACGTATAATACAAATTCAGTGAGACTTTACCACAAAGTAAATTTGCCTTTTGATCCTTTGAATGGTGCAAGCAGTAGCACCATTAACATGGGACACATACACATATACTGTAGGCCATCACGGAAGATACAGGATGATTGTGTCTTGGCAGGGGGTAGAGAGTTTATTATCACATTTTCTTTCTCTTTCACTTAGAGATTTGCCTCAGGCTCTGCCGCAGCATGTCAACATTTTGGAATTTCTTGTCTGAGTGATTTCCTATCACTCTCTGCCACCCACTATTGTCTGTTGAAGTAAAATAGACAAACATTCACGTTGAATGCCGTATACGTTTTTCCAGAACACACTTTTAGAACTTTGAATTTTTTTTTGTTAGCTACCAATGCTGCTTCTGTATTCTCAAACAGATATTTTACCCTCAAACAAGAACTAGATCTTGGATGATCCTTTAGGGTTTCTTGACTTTTCAAAAGATTTAGCCTTATAATTCTGGGCATGTGATGCCGTATTAACAAAAAGAAGGATAGAGGCGAGGGTGTGCAGAAACAGCAGTTGTCCAGGATGAAACATATATACAGCGATAGATACAATAGAGGCAGTGGATTAAACTGCTGAATCACCCTAGGCCACATTAATGAAACATTATTATTCCCCCCATTCACCTCAAACCTCTTTTGAAATTCACTGACATTTCCATTTCCAAACGGATGGTCCTGTGTTTTTGTTTTTATCCAGAATAAAATAAAAAAAAAGCTTTATTTTCACCCCAGATTTTGGGGGGTATTTCACAGTTTTTACAGTAAATTCACCATGGTAACAAATAAAAGCCTGTGCCCGAGGGCGGTGGGTTTGCAGGGGAGAAGGAATATTGCTCAGAAGCCTTTTGTCAGCCTATATACACAACAAATGACGGTTGCGGGGGTGAGGAAACAATCAACATGGCAGCCTGTCCCACCCGATGACTCAACCTGTCCTTGCTCATTAGCCCGGGATGGGACAGGACTGCAGGGAATAGCTTGTTAGATTTGAGTCAGTGACACACCGACGGTCCCCGGACAGATCCTGTACGTTGGAGGTATGTCACATTCACCTACTTGAAGACAATGGTAGAGCGTTGATCAGGTGGAAAGTAAGCTCTGGAGGAAGGTAGAGAAAAACAAAATGGGGAGAAAGATTAACAGAGTAAGACAAAGAGGGACTGGGTGTACTTGGTGTGTGTGGTGCGAGTCTACGCGCTTCTGCCCAAGCAAATCTGTAAGAGCCTAAGCAAGGGAACGTGTGATTTAAGGGAAAGAGACAGCCAGAATGTGACTGTTATCTTACTCTCTCGCTGTCCTGTCGGGAATGACAAATGCTCAATGGTGAAGATAACTTAAATTAGCCATTAACATTGTGTTGGATCTTTCAGGAGACCAGTAGTCACTAAGCTCATACCATCTTACAGATACTTAACACAGCGGACCGTAAAGGTAAAAGCACTAATGTTAAATCAGGTTTAAAGGTTAAAGGAGCTCCTGTTGCTTAATCACAAATTTAGTTTAGGTTGTTACCGTTGGGTGACTTTAGCTGCTGTAAAAACAAAACCTAGCCAAAAAAAGTTCCCTCTGTGAACACAAACTTAATTGACAGATTTTGAGATGAGAGTTTCTATCTTTCACGAAAAAATGCGAAGATGGTGCCCGCCAAGAGGATGTTGTCTGGATTCTCTTGATATGCCTTTAGGAAGAACATTAGTCAGATTTGGAAAGCAGGATCGCTGTTTATGTGTGTCATGAAACCGAGTAGCTAGTAGCTTTTATTTCTAATGCTAACTAGGACTGGCTGCGACTTTGCAACTGCTGTCTGACAAATAATGACCCATAGTATGATCCTTTGAGCTTTAATGTTGTCTTCATAGCTGCCTTCTAGTCAGCCACTGTATGGTAAAGATACCAATGATACCAAAGACATGCAGTTCTCTATTAACAATAGCAATAGAGCGATTTTTGTGTAAGTAACATCTGCACAACATCACTAACATATATTGTACAATCTCTGATCCGCAGACATTTTTAAGTCATAAAGAAAAACATCTTTAGATTCTGAGTGTTACTTATAAGGCTTAGTCAGATGATGCAGACTTTCTTTTTAACCACGGACCACAGTTCATTGCAATGGAAGTTGTGAAAGCCCCAGGGTGAGTTTAAAAAGTACAGATGTTGCCACTTGCCACTGATGTTCAGTTCAGCTTGTTTGTAGAACAGAAGCTAGTACTCTCAGAAGACAGAGGGGATTTTGCCTTTGACATTGTGACAAGGAGTCACTAATTTGACGATGTGCTCATATGCCCCGTGAGCAAAGAATGTACTGTCTATGTAGCTTTTCTTGGCTCCCCCTTGCCTGCAGGATAAGTGACCTCTGGCTCGGAATAGGACTCTCAGTTCTAATTGTGTCCAGAGGATTTCTGCTGTCTCTGAGACTCTGAGAAAGACTCTGCGAAAGAATAGCTGAAGCTTTAATCCTGGAGGCCTCTTAGCCGAGTGCAAGTAAGTTAGATAGACATCAAGAGAGTTCTAGCAACAGTGTAGTATGCTAGCAGTCTACCCACTTTCTAAGAAATAATGTCAAATTAGAATGTATATTCACAACAATCCTTGAATTTATTCAGGACCTAGCTACAGTGGCATTTTTAAACAAACGCATGGTCACATTTTGTATCTTGTCAAAATACTCCCATTGCCTTTGGCCAAGATAACCACAAGCCAATGCAGCTTGGCCATCAGCAGGTTTACTGCTCTTCCTCTTCAATGTTTGAGAGGTTCCCTCAACCAACTGCTGTTTTCAGATCTCACTTTACATTACTTAAGAGCTGGATTCTTCCCACGGCAAAACACAGAATGGTCCGTTGTTTCTTCTTTTGCCGTCTTGAATTGTTGCCCTGCTGGAAGACTCTCAACCTTTAACAGGGACACCATTTCTCATCACAGCACTGAACAGCACACTTCAGAAGATGTTCATGATGTCTGGTACACAGTCAAGTCCTAAAATTCCAGGAAGCAACCAAGTGACGCCATAGCCGCATGCTTATGTTTGACTCTATGGATTTGTGTTCTTTACTTTGAATTCTCTGAATTTTGGAATCAGGAATTGTTTTGGAAATGATAAACTGTGCCAACCTACAGTATTTGTGACAACTGTATATTATACAGAGTTGCCTTCAAATAGACCACACCTCATCCCTATGGTTTTGTTATTGCAGAACCTAAGGTAATTCACCATTCCAGATAGAACACCACCAGGTCGGATCTGAGCCTTACCAGAGTGTTTGTTCAAACAATAGCCTTCCCCCCTTGTCTTTCTCACTGGCCCTCCCGGCAACTCTGCACATATCCTCCACACCCATTAGAAAAGGAAAGATGTGTTCCCTTTGATTGGGAGAGGCAATTATATCTTTAGTCGTTTGGCATTTAACACAGCATTGAGCTCCCCTGTCTCTGTCCCTCTTTATCTCCCCTTTTGATCAGGCGCTCTTGCTGTGCTTTTTTGATATGACTCAATCTCATCCTTCACCCTCTAGAGTGTGAGAATGTCAACATCCGAGGTCTGCATGGGTCTTTGGAAGTGGGAAGCTTATCGAATTGGACAATTTACGATAGATAGACGGCAGGATAACACGAATAGCGCTGACATTAATGGAGGGACGTGGAGAGGAGACGCAAAAGAAATCCAATTTATTACCAAAAAGTCATGTACGATTAAAGCACAAAATAGAAAAGAATGCACATGAATGTCAGAATCCCTTCCACTCCACTCCTGTCGATTGCTTTGTGAATTGTTATCTCACTTTTGTACGTTGAATACACATGCATTATCAAAAATCAATTAAGTTTGGTAAATGGATCTGGTGAACATCAAAATACCACTCACTCATGACATTACAGTTAATGTCCTAAATGGATATATAATTTATTAGCCTAGCAATCAGTCTTGTGTCATCATGCCATCCTTGGTGATAACAAGGAGATTCAATCTGAAACCAGGTTATAGGTTCCGCTTGTTTACCGAGATCCCATTCACAGTAAACACTGCATGGCGATTCAATCAGAAATTGCCTGCATGTGGCTTTATGCTTTTACCCTCCAAGACAAGGAGTTGACATGATACAGTGAACTGATGCTGGACCAGACTAGTCATGTAATTATGATATATATAGATATGCCATGTATTTTTATACTTTGATTTATTTACACAAAGGGTTAATGATGAAGAACAGGCACTGTTCTTGTCAGAGATGGGGTCGATTTGAATTGAAGGCAGTCATTCCTGTAAGCAAAGTTAATATAAAGGACATTTTACACTTATATAATAAAAATTCCTTCGACTTTTTGGTTTATTGAGAATCCAATGAACTATATATGGACCTTAATTAAATGGGAATTCCAGTTTACTTTCTGAATTGATTGCCTTCCATTCAAATGATTACCAACCTATTGGTATTTGCACATATTTATTTACATAGAAATACACAAATCATATTTCCAAATCACTGGGTAATATAACAACAACTCATTTTCATCAGACAATATTGGGTTGATAACTATGGTTCTTTTAATATTGTGTCTTTCTTCCAAGATCACAAAAAGACACAATGGGACTCCATTTTAACAAAAAGACAAAGAAGCAATGGTGTCAAAATAATCTTTTGTTGTACCAATCCTTGTCAGTTAGCAGCATTATTAATGGAATAATTGACCCACAATATTAACGTTCCCTTACCATTTTAAACATTGTTTATTTGGTTAATCTGTGATGTTAAACATGGTCATTTGGATATTGTTGACTTGTAGTTTTGTTATTTGGGTGAAGGCACCCTTTAATGTGGATTTACAATGTAATACTGCTACAGCAGGGTTTATATGGTATGATTGAAAGAGAATGAGCCAGCCTTTTGTATCAATAACATGTTTAGAATTATTCCATTGTTTCCGCTGCGCCTGCCAAGGGAGCCGAGTCAAGCACAGCTAATGAAAAAAAACTCCACAATTATTGCTTGATGGCCGGTCGAAACGGTACAGATTATTCATACAATATACAGTCACATTTTAATTTAAGACTTACATTTGAAGTGATGCAGCTCTAGGTAGGCAACTGTGCTGTTTGTCTGCACTGTCAAAATGTCACCAGCATGTCAGTGTCACGACTGACAGGTCAACCATAAGTGTATAACGGTCGTTGACAGACATCCCTGCATCTTCACAATGGCAATAGGCACCCCATTTAAAAAACGGAGGCGTGTATGGAGAACAAATGAGAGTGAGGTGTGAAAAACAGGAAGTGAATCCCCTGTGACCCCCTCAGTCAGCATAGAGGATGAACCCTGAGAAGGTGCTGTATTTGTTGCTGTTACCCCCGTGGGCTTTCCCCCCGTCCAGTTTGATGCAGACCTCATCCCCGGCATCCAAATGGAGGATGACACTGTTGCTGGCGTAATCATAACTCTGATCCTGGTCTTGAGCTATGGCACTGGCCCTGACCTGCCAAAACAGACATCATGGGAGAGAAGGGGGGAGAGGGTGAAAGAGAGAAGGAAAGAGTGTGAGACAGAGAGAGATAGTAGGTTGAAAAGACAAGGAGAAAACAGGAGAGCTGTCATTTTCAGTAATGACTAAACATTACATGCAGTTTCACACAATGGAGTGACAAACTTTGTTTATATCCAAATTACATTCCTGCAATTTAAACATGATGTATCGACAACAAACAATGAACTTAAAGCTGCCAAACAAGTGTGCGATTGGATCTCCCATGGCAAACATCCAATTACAAGTCAGCGTTTTCCCTCATCCACACCTATTTGCAATGAATGTCTTTACCACAAACTACGAAATGGAGGGAGTGGATTTACTGAGTAAGATCAGTCATTAATATATGTGTGAATATGTCCCCTATGGAAGATCCCTAGTACTTATCTACTGTGAATAAAACCTATGACTCAACTGAAAAAATGATAGCCGGATTCATCCAGCTCAACGGTTTGGAAGAAGTGCCCTCTTTTCTCAACTAATCTCTTACACTTAGTCAGACCTCTGACATTTCAAGGTTGAACACAAAAAATATTAGTCCAACACACGGGCAAGAGTGTCAACTGCAGCTTGATTAGTTAAATCACAACTCTGCTAAATCGGGAGGGAAGCGCCTTAACCGCTTTCACACATCTGGAGTCAACGTCATAAAACATTACACTGTGTGACTTCAAGGCCCTTTTCCAACACCAAAGTACATACAGATAGCTTTTTTTTTAAGCCAGTCTTTGCTAATAGCTAAGTTGGTGTTGCCAGGTTTAAAACGCTCCGAGTTCAAGCAAGCTGCCGCTTTGGCTAGCTATCTTTCTGTACTGTTTTGCACTGTCAAATCCAATCAACCCTCTGGGGCGGAGTGTCCTGCTGCCTGTTTCAGAGCAAGGACCAAAGCGAAAGCATGGAGTTGTAATTAGTGCCGGCTGAACAAGAAAGTAAAAAAGCTAAATGTCAAGAGCCCGGAGGCTCCTGGGAGACGGTTTGGTTAAAGTGACAGGATGACGATGATTGATGTCAGTGCCTGGATGATAGGTGACACGACATGGCTGTGTAGCATTCCCTCTCTTGTCTAGTCAGTAGACCCCCACCACACACACACACACAATGACTAAGGGTGCTATAGCTGGACATGGCCGAGCGGAGGCAAAGTTGTGACAGAATATTTTTTGCTCCACACATTTGTCATCAAGAACATAAATAGGGCTCACACGTTAATAGGGCTTTCCGAGATCGTGGTTTAGGGATTAGAATGGCTGTTGGCCCATTACCCAGGAATTTGCATAGGACTGCTGGTTCCAAATGTTTAAAACAAAAAAGAATTCCTGTAACCTTTTTTGTCTCCCATTTATCAAACTGTTTAATGAGAAATCAAAATACCTGCAACATTCTTGAAATTTCTATTGGAAATATAAGAGTCTGTTTCCTTTCATGACCCGTTGTGAGGGTGCAACGTGTGAGCCCTCTTACATTTCACAAAGATCTACGGCAGTACATTTAACATGGGGACAGGGGTATGTAAGTTTATCTATGGTCTGGGCAAATTTAGGTTTGAGACCTGCATAGCATTGCACTGTTCACTACAAAGTATTTATGTTTTTCAAAATGATCAATATCATCATAGAGGACACATAATTGCACAATAAATTATAAATCGTACGTGTATTCAATATGAATAAATCCTTGTGAACACCATCGTTTAGGTTTCTCATGTCATATTCAGATAATACAATATTTAACGTCTTTATTCGAAAGGGCTAATAATGCTTATTTTACACAGAGGTCTACCAGTGTTAGTTAAGAGATAACTAAATGTATATTTGTGATATAATTAATCTTATATTTCACCCTGGGGTATCCTGTGGATAGTTTTGTTTCATTTCACAAAGCCTTGTTATACCAATCTATACTACTAAACAGGTTTTGTGTGTACTCGCTTTTGTCTCTGCTTAAAATAGCCATTGGATGTCTTTTAGTAATGATTCTTTCAGCAAATACACTGCAAAAAAAAACCCACGACAACATGTAATCATCACTATATAACACCAATTAAATTAAACTTCAAGGATGTCAATCTGTTCAAAGAAGAGAGCATAAGCAATTGTGAAACAATGTCATCTGTTACAGGAGCAGAGCTGGACAGAGCTGTCGAAGGGCATCAACCCAGCAGCAGGACCGGTATCTGGGCTTCTGGTGTGCATGTTTCTGACCAAACTGTCAGAAACAGACTACATGAGGGTGAAATAATGCCTGATGTCCTCTAGTGAGACCTGTGCTTCCAGCCAAGCACCTTGCAGCACAATTGACATTTGCCAGATAGAACCAGAATTAGCTGGTCCGCCATTGGTCCCCTGTTCTCTTCACAGATGAGAGCAAGTTCCCACTTCCCACTGAACACACATGACAGAAGTAAATGAGTCTAGAGACGCTGTGGTGAACGTTATGCTATCTGCAACATCATCCAGAACAACCGGTTTGCCGGTGGGTCAGTGATGGTCTGCTGAGGCATATCCTTGTCCTAGCAAACACTGCTCTTTCTGTACTAGGATGAAACCCTCAGATACATTGTCAGACCTTACGCTGGTGCAGTGGGCCCCGGGTTCCTCCTAGTGCCAATACCCGGCCTTGTGTGGCCAAAGTTTGTAGGCAGGTTCTGGGTGACAAAGGCATTGATGCCATTGACTGGCCCTCACGTTTCCCAAACTGGAATGCAATTGACAACCACTGGGACGTTATGTATTAGTGCATTCAATGCCGCCAAATATTACCACAGATTGTCCAAGTGCTAACTGATGCCCTAAACCAGGTCTGGGAGGAGATCCCCTAGGACACCATCCACTGTCACATAAAGAGCATGCCCAGACATTGTCAGGAGTGCATACTGGCACGTGGGTGTCATACACACTACTGAGTCACATTATGAGAGGTTGTGATGAAATTCACGTGTGTCGGAACAGCCTGTGATTTCAATTGTTTACTTGGATTTTTGCTGTGAGATAGAATCCAGCACTCAATTGGTTGGTAATTTTGGTTTCCATTGACCATTGTTACGTCACTGCATGGGTATAACTTATGGCAATAAAAATCCAATAGAAAATCATCAAACCTACACCCTGAACAGAAAATTCAACATCTAGTAGACTACACCACAAATAGGTTCATATTCAACACTTATTAGGTGTATAATGCAACACTTATTGTAATCTGTTTTAACCTGACTATGTCCAGGGACTACAGGGGCTTCGATGGGGATATTCTTCCTACATCTCAGGGGGGGAGTATTTCTTGTGGAACTGCAAAACTGCCCCAAGATAAGTATCTAGGATAGGGATGTTAAACATATGGTTCACAGACCAGATTTGGCCCATGAGAGGGTCCCACCCGGACGGGTGATTTGAGTAAACAAGAGAACACATGACAAACTTAATATGTACTTACATTCATCCAATACATTGACAGTGTTTATCTTGTTTATTATCAACAGCCTACTTTAGAACATCTTTACAGCAATACGTTTTTAGTGTCATGTTGATGGACAAATTGTCCCCCGGGTAAGAATTAATTTGACACTCATGAAAGCAATTTAAATTCCAATCCAAAATGTATAAAAACAGAATGCAATGAAGTGCAAACTGGTTAAACCCTAAATGTAATGGAAAATAGTCCAAAGAGAAGATATCAAAAGTTGAAATTTAGGCATTTTATTGTTTCTATGAAAATATAAGCACAAACTTAATTTGATGCGTGCAACATGTTTAAAAAACTACAAAAAACGGAAACTTTTTGTAATGCTAAAAAACAAAACCTGGTGGAATATCACACAACTAATCACACAAGGCCAATTGGCAACAGGTCAGTATCATGATTGGGCATCAGATCATATCAGAGACGATGGGTCTTTCAGAAGTGAAGATGGGGAGGGTTTCACCACTCTGTGAAAGACTGCATGGGCAAATAGTGCAGAAGTTTAAGAATAACGTTTCTCAACAAAACAGTTTAGAAAAAAAGGGGATTTCATAATCTACGGTACGTAATCTCATTAAAATATAAGAAATCTCTGTATGCAAGAGAAAAGGATGAAAACCAATATTGGATGGCCATGATCTTCAGGCCCTCAGGTGCCATTGCATAAAAAACAGCTATGATTCTGTAGTGGAAAACATTGTGTGGGTATAGGAACACTCCCGAAAACCATTGTTTGTGAACACAATGTACATCCCTTTAAAACATTTTGGAAACATTATGAAACAAAAAATGCCACAAAAGAGACACAGACGGTTGAAATCCTATATTTGGAATGCATTTCACTTTCAAAACTACAGCAATTGTAGTTTAGTTCCGAAACGCTTACAGAGTATTGTTAAAAGAAGAGGTGATGCAACACAGTGGTAAACATGCCCCTGTCCCAACTTTGTTATATGTTGCTGGAATCAAATTCTAAATAACCATGTATTTTTTCAAAAACAACAACATTTCTCAGTTTCAACATTATATATGTTGTCTTTGTGCTTTTAAAAAATAAATATAGGGGTTAAATCATTTGCATAACATCATTGCATTCTGTTTTAATATGCATTTTGTGCAGCATCCCAATGTTTTTGGGCTTTGGGTTGTAAGCACACAATGTTACTTCCCTAGATCTGACAACCACTGCTGGATGAAATCTTTAAATTCATGATGTGATTCAAACGGACATAATTATATTAAAATATACTCAATATAGGGCCGTCTTGAATATACAGGAAGAAAAATGCAATGGAACCAGCTGTTTTCAGCATATGATCACGACAAGCATGTCTCTCCATTCATTACAGTCGGCACCGAGTGGGAGCACTTATGACTACATCTCATGTGCTTGTCCACATGCATAAATAACCATTGTATGGTGCCTACTCAATACGGTGGTACTGTAATCAAACCCTTAGAGAACAGAAAATATTTGACAGCCTCACACAAGTATCTTCGTATGTTAGGAACACTTTCAAAATTAAATTGTAAAAATATATAAATATATTTCCCATCCTGTTTATTAAGTAGCAATTGAACATGGGTGTCCTTTTTTTTCTTTCACAGATGCCCTGAATTAACTAAATAAAATGACTAATACAATCTCACTCACCTGGCCATTTTTTAACAGGTCTGCCCACATACTGGTGCCATCTCCTCCCCTCATCAGAACATTGTAGATGAAGAAGTAGGTGCCGGGGATCTTGCATGTGAACTTGCCAAGCGAACCGTCATAGTTATCCCCCAAGTTGGTGACGACATCATCAAACTTAAGCACCTCGTAGCCCTCCTGTGGGTTTCGGAGGCCCGCGTAGAAAGCCACCCGTGGCATTGTGCTGTAGGTAGCCGCGGTGATGGCTCCTTGGCCCCCGAGACCCAATATACTAGTTTTCGGCGTGTCACCTCTCTCCCCAGGGGGTCCCTTTGGCCCTGGAGGACCAGGCTCTCCGGGTGGGCCCGGTGGGCCAGGTTTTCCTGGAAGGCCGTGCTTTCCATGCGGACCATTGCCCACATACGTTGGCAAAGGAGGGCCGATGCTATGGTCGCTCAACGCCTCTGCTTCCACTTCTGCTTGGAGCCCGGTGGCGGTTGTTGCTGTGCCTGTACCCCCCGAGTCCAGATAAGGGTCGCACACCATTCGGCAGGTTCCTAGCATCTCAAAGTGGCTGGTGTCATCAGTGCCCACTGTGCTGACCAGCACGGGGATGAGGACCACCAACACCAGGACTAGCATCACCCCCACGGCGGCTAATACCAGGGTCTTCCTCCCAATGCTGAGCCGCGGAAGGGGCTGCGCTGCCAGCGTGAAGCTCTCTGGGGCAGGAATGGTGGCTGCTGGGTAGTGGGCCACGGTCCACCTGTGAGACCAAGGAGACCCTTACGATTCCTGGGAGAGACAAGAGAGCATGTGAGTGAGTGTGTCCGGAGAGGGAAAAGAAGATGAGTGAATAACAGCAGGAAGGGGAGGATGGAGATGCAAATGAGAGAGGGAGGTTAGAGAAAAGAATGGATAGAAGGAGACAGCGGGAGACAAGCGATGATAAAAAGAGAAAATCAGAGGAAGAGTAGAGAAACATGCGCTCACACTCACCGCTCACTCAAATGCATACAGAGTTGAGGGGAAAGAAGAGGTGGAAGCCTGTGCTTAGATGACAGAGAGAGGGAGAGAGAGAGAGACCTCTTCACTGAGCAGTTCTGGGGGCTTCCCTGAGGTGAGAAAAAGGAAAAATAAAAATACTTTATTTCTCAGCCAATTAGAAGAGAGACATTTGTCAATAGATATCTTAGGGTCGGGTCACTGTGATTCTTTGAAATATAAAAGATGATATCACTAAGACTGAAATCATCTCAGGGGTATGTAGCCTACAGTATAACATGTATAACATGCATATGTAAATACTGAACATTTGCACTTATATAATCATGTGGAAACAGGTTCATACATGCGTGGTTACATCCAGACCATATGAAGATAATAGTTCTGTACAGTGAACTTCAAAATTATTGGCACCTTGGCAACATTTTGCCAAAATACTACTGAAAATAAACAATTAAGACAATGTGTGTCAAAACAAATGGAATATTCAATTGTGTTGGTCTTTTGAATTAGTAGAAGAAAATAAATACATAAAAAATATGTTTAGTTAACAATTTTATTTAAACAAACATGTAAAAAGTAATTTCAGTCCTTTTCTCAATGTTTCCCATCTGAGGATTAAGACTGTGAACTTTTCCTATAATGATTTGTGTGAGGTGAGAGGGCAGGCAAGCGAATTGGGAAAAGAAAAAGAAAACATAACGCAGAACAGTTCAATAGTATTTACTAGATAACTTACTGCACAGACGGTACACATGGCAAATATACACAATAACCCGTGAGGCGCTGGTGCAAACAAAGAACTCAAGGAAACAAAGTGATTGGTAATGTGGTGCAGGTGTGTGTGTGTGTGTGTGTGTGTGGGGGGGGCGAGGTGGAGAGCCGGAGAGGGAGAGGTCACGCAGCGCCACGCTGAGCAACCGCAACAAGTTGAGATTAGAAAACACATTATGAATGGTTTTAGAGCATGGCTCCATAAATGTACAGGCCAATATTATATTTGTTATTCAAACCATGCATTTAAGATTAATCATGGGGAAAAATGAGATGAAAAATTTGAAAAACAATTGATGACTTATGCCAATTTAGATTCTTGTTTAGTTAATTAATTTTACTTTTCTTGTTACTTTGTTTGCAGGTTAATGCCTAGGACCTGTAAATTGACCTTATTTATCATTCACTAGGCAGTTTTGTGATAGAAAACAAAATATTTTGCCTTAAGTGAACTTACATAGTGTTAATAAAAACACCTAAATATGTAAAATATGTCTATTATTTAGTGATCGCCATGCTTCAGAATACTATTCAAGAAAATGTTATTTGACATATTTGACTGTAGAAAAAACTTAAACTTCAACAGTCTTTTTATTTCCACAAATAAAACAAAATAATTTAAATACATTCTCTATAGTGTCATTATCTTTCACTCTTAATTAGTACACAATTAGTCACATGACATATCACTGTTCTTGTTTTTTCAAACTTGACTGAATAATGCTTCTTGCAATATAATTTGGTCTAAAGCATCAGTCCAGCTGTGTCATGCCAATGGATGTTCTTAGTCCTGCAAAGGGGGCTGCAAGTTTGCTGTGCACTGTCCGGGTGGTGGGTATGAAGGTCGGATAGGGATGCCTTGCCACATCACGTTCAAGGGCTATACATGGCAGAGAAATTGTGGTTGTGAAGCAAGAGAAATGCTCTTCTCTAAGTGTGTTGTTTTCTTACTTCCTTGTAGGGCAGTGTGAAAACAAGCAGAATTCCTCAGGGGAATGTGCTTTGGAGGAACAATGTCACAATCTTCCACATCAGGGCATGCTGGGAGCAGCTGCGAGGCCTTGATTACAAAATGGGAACCGCAAAATTGCGTATTCGTACTTCAGAGTGTCCATTTTCCAGAGTTTGCACAGTAAACACCATGTGGGTGAAAGTTAATAGATGATACTCTGACGCATCATTCCTGTGAAGGCAGCACAGAGCTTCGCCACATGAAGCTGACAAAAACACTTTAGAGAAGAACAGTTATGATACAACGTCTCGTCCAGTTGCAGTGGCGTGAACTGGCAGGTTTTAATGTTGCAGACTAGTTTTTTGCTAGTAGGTGAACCTTTAAACTCCTATTTTTGTCTATATTCTGTGTCATTCTTGCCTTAAAACAAACAAAAACAAATGACCCCCAAGGGCACCTCAACGCCCCACTTCTCCAAAAATTGCTTGCGGACCCCTGTCGTCCTCCTCCTGGGGGGAAGTACCGCATCCCCGTTGAGAAACACCGTTCATAGATGAAAGTACTTCTGAGTCTCGGTTTCCTGGCTTTTTTCTGGCGGCTGACACTGTCCTCCAGGTTCCAAGAGAATGTTTCCGTTTTGCGCATTTGAGGCAGAGTGAGCAACGATCCTTTTCCTAGCAGAGCTCCCAGTGTAATGTAAAGGATGGCTGAAGTCCCAACAGTTGTTGTAAAGAAAAGGTCAAAATTGATTTAGTAGGTGCTGTAAATAAGTAAGCAAGTAAGTCATGCAAAAGTAATGACTGGTCCATTTTATGGCAAATAAACAAACAAAAAATATATTTTTGTACTTTTTCTAATTTGGCACAGAGAACTAAAAGTCCATGTGTAACTTTTTCTAAAATAATTGCACTTATTGGCCTTCAAGTGGCACTATTATAAACAACGGTACTAAAACACATGTTTCTACCTTTTGACCTAAAGACTTGGTCATGTTAACCTATCAGAATTGCATAGTGGTCCAGCTCAGACCTTTACATTCTAAAAGACTAAAAAGAAGAATAGAGTAAAATGTATGAAGAAAAGTACAATTTTTGTTTACTTAAAATTTTTACAACTTTTGTAATTCTTACGGTTGAAATAAAAAATATATTACATATAACTGATTAGCATTTGATTAGCAACTCAAAAACAAAAAGTAATTCAAGCGAATCAGAAGTTTATTAAAAATACATAAATGAACAAAAAGTTAGTCAAATTGCAGTGCCTCGCTGCCATCAAAGTGCCATGGCAACCAGAACAATAGTTGTGGGCAAGCTAAGTATCGCAAATGCCCACCCCATTATGGGACATATGTATAACTATTGGAAAGGTTTTTAATGTTTTTGTTAATCAAAATGTTCTCATTTGATATGAAATCAAGTGTCCCCTTACTAAACCGTACTCGTTGATGCTCATCAAAGTTATTTTTAACAATTATTATATAGGAAAACACATTTTTCAATAATAACCATAAATATAATTGGAATTTGTTGTTGACTGGTATGTTAAAGTGCTGAGAAAGCATATTTAGTGGTATTGTTAGATTTGAATTACATATTTTATGTGTAGCAGGGTGGACTGAAGTGTAACAGGGTGGACATCACAGTAAAAACTAAGCAAATATTTTAAGCATTTTAATAACATAAAATAATGGAAACATGAACATAGATCAAACATGAAAACATAGAGACCCCTATAACTTTGATTTAATACATTTCATTAACAATAATATTAATAGTACAATTCCATTTTACAAATTCAATCAAAAAAATACAGTTGTACATTTACATATCCCTTAGCCAAATACATTTCAATTTAGTTGTTCACAATCGTTGACATTTAATCCAAGTAAAAAGTTTCTGTCTGAAGTCAATTAGGAACATCAGTTTATTTTAAGAATGTTAAATGTCAGAATAATAGTCGAGAGATTTATTGATTTCAGTTTTTATTTCTGACTTTCACACACTGTAAATTACTATTTGGTAGCAATGCCTTTAAATCAGGGGTCTTAAACCGGTTCCACGGAGGGCCGAGTGTCTGCAGGTTTTAGTTTTTGTCCTGTAAATTGGTTCCAGGTTCAGACCTAAATAACCAGATGAGGGGAGACCTAACCAATCAGTGACATAATTAATCAATTAAGTACAAGGTGAGAGTGAAAACCTGCAGACACTCGGCCCTCCGTGGAACCGGTTTGAGACCCCTGCTTTAAATTGTTTAACTTCGGTCAAATGTTTCAGGTATTGAATTTTGACCCTTTCCTCCTGACAGAACTGGTGTAATGGTTTACTTGCTTTAATACACTTTTTTAGTTCTGCCGAGAAATGTTGTATAGGATTGAGGTTTGGGCTTTGTGATAACCACTCCAATAATCTTAATTTTGTTGTCCATTTGAAAGACCCATTTGCTACCAAATGCTACCATATACATCCTGACTGATGTCTTGAGATGTTTCTTCAATATATCCACATACTTATCCTTCCTCATGATGCTATTGTGTGAAGTGCATCAGTCCCTCTTGCAACAAAACATCCCTACATCATAATGCTGCCAACCCGTGCTTCATGGTTGGTTTTTTGGCTTGCAAGTCTCTCATTTTCCTCCAAACATTAGTCATTATGGCCAAGCAGTCCAATTCATGTTTCATCAGTTTAGAGAACATTTCTCCAAAAGTACAATATGTGTTTATACTTGCATTCTATTGTTTGTACAGATGAACATGGTACCTTAAGGCATTTGGAAATTGCTCCTAAAAATGAACCAGACTTGTGGAGGTCTACAAAATTCCCATGGTTTTATGCAAAGGGTCATTGAGTTTGAAGGTAGGTCTTGAAATACATCCATAGGTACACCTCCAAGTGACTCAAATTATGTAAATTAGCCTATCAGATGCTTCTAAAGCCATAATTTTTAACCTAGTTCACTTAGTGCATGTTACCCACTGGAATTGTAAAAAAGCGAATTGTAAGTGAAATAATCTGTCTGTAAACAATTGTTGGAGAAATAACTTGTGTCATGCACAAAGTAGATGTCCTCACTGCCTTGCCCAAACTTGTCAACAGCTAGTTTGTTAACAGGACTGTGGAGTCATTGACAATACGTTTTAATGACTTCAACCTGTATGCATGTACACTTCCGACTTCATCTCAAGTGATCATAAGGACTCTTTATATATCAGTAATTGTATTTAAAACAGTTCGAACAGTTGGTTGGACTCAGTATAGTCTTCCAAGTACTTGGTCTGGCCTCTATGTGTGACGTGGTAATGAAGGAGACCAAACTGCAGGTAGGCGTTCGAAACGAATAGGTTTTATTACCTATGTACCTCGGTAGACCGTAACTCTACCGGTAGTAAATACTAGAGAAGTGGCGCTTTAGGGAATGCAGCCACAGAGCACCTCGGTGCTCTCACACGCAACAGGCAGACAATAACGAACGCAGAGACAAGA